>APFE031751242.1:0-18466 GCA_000404065.3 Pinus taeda
TAGTGGAGGTCGATGTGTTAGGCGGAAAAAGAGGCGGAAGAGTTGAAAGCGGAGGTTGAGGTGGAAGTATAGGAGGTGGTAGGCAAAATGACAATTAGCTCCACCTCGTCGACCTCCACCTCTACCTCCACCTCCTTCGCCACCTCCACCTCTCCTCTTCTTCCTCCTCCTCCTCCTTCTCTTCCACCTAACCTCCACCTCCGCTTGTGCCACCTCTCCTCCTCCACCTCGTCCCCTTCCCCCTCCTCCTGCACCTCCAAGTCCTCCGCCATCGCCTGCACCTCCTCCCTGTTCTCCCTGACCTCCACTTCCTACCCCTCCTCTTCCTCCCCCATCTTTGCCACCTCCTCCCCCTCCTCCTCCTTCATCTCCACCTCCCCCTCTTCCTCCTCTCCCTCCTCCACCACCACCTCATCTTCCACCTCCTCTACCATCCCCTGCACCTTCTCCCTCTCCTCTTCCACCACCATCTCCTCGTCTACCACCTCTTCCTCAACCTCCACCTCCACCTCAGCGCCCTCATCCTCTACCTCCTCCCCCTCCTCCTCCTCTGCCTCCTCTTCCTCCACCATCTTCGCCACCTCCTCCTCCTCCCCCCCTTCCTCCATCCCCTCTTCCTCCTCTTCCACCTCCATCGCCACCTACTCTTCCACCTCCACCTCCACGCCCTCTCCCTCCACCTCAGCCTCCACCTCCTCTCCCTCCACCTGCACCTGCACCTCCACCTCCTCCACTATTTCCTGCACCCGCTCCCTCTCCTTCTTCACCACCACCTCCTTCTCCTCCACCGCCACCTCCTTTTCCACCTCCTCCTCCACCTCTACCTCCGGCCACTCCGCCTCCACCTCCTCCCCCTTGCCCTCCTCCTCCTCCATCTCCACCACCATCTCTTGCAGCCCCTCCCCCTCCTCCTCCTCCTCCACCAGCACCCCCTCCTCCACCTCTCCCTTCTCCTCCACAACCTTCTTAGCCTCCACCTCCCCCACCTTCTCCTCTACCACCTCCTCCTTCTCCACCGCTGCTTCCTCCCCCTCCTCCTCCTTCGCCACCTCTTACTCCTCCATCTATGCCACCTCGTCCTCATCCTCCTCCTCATCCTCCATCTCCACCTCCATCTCCTCCTCCTCCACCTCTTCCTCCTATTCCACCTCCACCTCCACCTCCTCTTCCATCACCATGACCACCTCCTCTGCCTATGCCTCCACCGCCATTCCGAGCACCACCTCCTCCTACTCCTCCACTACCACCACTACCTCCTCCTCCATCGCCACTTCCTTCTGCACCTCCACCTCTGCCCCCTCCTCCTCCACCTGCTTCATCACCGCTGCCTCCACCTCCTCAACCACCTCGATCTCTCCTCCTCCTCCTCCTCCTCCTCCTCCACCTAGACCTCCACCTCCACCTCCTCCTCCACTTCCACCTCTTCCGCCTCCACCCCCTTCTCCTCCTCCACCTACTCCACAAGTCCACCTCCTCCTCCTATAACTCCACCTCCTCCTCCCACTCTTCCTCCCCATCCCCTCCTAAATAAACATAAAAAAATATCATTTCATTCTCTTATCTATTAATATCAATTGATTTTTACATTTCTTACAATAATAATTCGATGTCGAATATATTACTACATATTCTAACACATAATATATAATAATATATATATAATATATATTGTAATAATTAAATAATTAATTATGAAAAAAACAATTTAATTAATACAATTTTATACTCAATATTTATTCTTAATAAGCATAACTATTTTTAAAAACAACTTATAAAATTATATAAATCCTTTAAAAAAATAAAATAAACAAAATACACAATTACCATAAACAAATTCTGCAAACCCCAAATATAAATAACCTACAGCACAATGAAACTTCAAAATACATCCATTAGTCATAACGATAAGCCTAAATACAATGGAATACCTTCACGCATATTCTATGGATTGATGTGGTCTCAAATGGAATAACAAATATCTTCTCGTCATTGGACCAAATAAAATTAAAGTGGCCGAAACACAAGATTACCAAAACAGCACTATCCCTTCCTAACCTTACCCGCTAAGATGTACTTCTAATGTAGCCGCAACGCTATATAACCATTCAGGCTTTGCTATTATTTGTGTTTATATTTTAAAAGCAAATTTAATTGGCTGAGTGAATTAATTGTAAAATAAGGTTAAGGCGGCCGAAACACAATTACCAAAACAACACTATGGCTTCAATACCTTCGCCGCTAAGATGTATTTCTAATGCAGCGGGAACGTTATATAACCATTCAGGTTTCGCTATTATTTGTGTTTATATTTTAAAAGCAAATTTAATTAGCTGAGTGACTTAATTGTAATTGAGTGCGAGGACACACGAATCTTGAAGACTAAATTACCCATAAACATAAACCCTATCCATAGTTGCAGGATCAGATCCATAAACGCTGTCCATAAACCCTATCCATAGTTGCGTGAAGATAATTCGAATGCACAGAAATGGCTTCCTTACCTCGAAAAGAAATGGCGTGGACTGGAGCTTGGATCGAACACATAACCTTCATGGCATGGACCCGAGCGTGGATCGAACACATGACCTACATATACCGGAGCGTGGATTTAACACATGACTTTCGGATATTCACTCTGATGCTCAGCTTTCCCTCGACGCTCTCCCAACAAACCTATCTTCATGAATTATGAAAAAGATACATACAGAATTGATGAAAAAGATACATACAGAGCCAATAAGATTGGTGTTACCAATGGAAGCATATTGCTTGCTAAATCCGCACTTAGAAATGAAAGAAACCGTTGTGAAAAAAATCCCATCGCCCGAATCCATCTATTAACTAAATTTAACTAAAGCAAAAAAGAAAAAGTCTGAAAAAGAAAAAAGTTAACTAAAGGAAAAAAAAAAGCAAAAACTCAAAAAAAGAAAAGTTAACTAAATTTTAAAACCCCAATATTAATTCTATTTTTCAAACCACCAAAAACAAACAAAATAATAACAGTTAAATTTAAAATAACACAGAAAAGTTAAGACTCAAATTTCAAAGGCCGAACAGTCCAAACAGAATTATCTGGTTTTTTTTTAAGAAAAACCTAATTAAAAAAAGTAAAAAAGCAATGATCACATTTAAAAACAATTTGTAAATTGTTTTAAATTGGTGGAAGAATAAACAAAGTTAATAAATTCACAAAATTACCAAAAAGAAATTATTATAAATATTTTTCAATACCTTCGCTTCTCTACTAAGATGTATTTCTAATGTATTGGTGCATTAAGACAATGTACTCGAAACCCTAGCCATTGTATTTATGTTTTAGAAGCAAATCTAATTGGCTGTGGGTACTAATTGTAAGTGTGAGGACAGAAGATCTGAAGAACACAAAAGTATCAATAAGTGCTTTCCTTTCAATTTCAAATGCGCTTAATATTTCAAATATGCCAACAAAATTATTCATAAACGCTATCCAAAATTATTCATAAACATAAAACCTATCCATAGTTGCAGGATCAGACAATAAAACCCTAAAAGTATAATGGAACAGGAAAAGTATCAATAAGTTCTCTTCGGAGTTGCAGCAAAATAATTATAAACAAAATTATCCCTAAGTGCAGGAAAAAATATTAAACCATATCCATAGCTGCAGTAAAAACTAAACCCTATGCATAGGTGCAGGAAAAAGTATTAAACCATACCTTAAAACAAGGTTCAAAGAAAAGGCAGGGCTTCAGATCTTCAAACAAAATTATCCATAAATGATATCCATAGTTGCGAAAAAAATAATTATAAAAATTTTTCCATAACTCATATCCATAGTTGCGGAATTTTCTTTTTAAAAAGACTTTAAAACAAGGATCGAAGGAGAAGAGCCTCGACTATAGAATGTTAAGATAATTCGAATGTACAGAAATGACTTCCTTACTTCTAGTGTGATTAGAATTAAAATTATGAAGCTTTAGGTTTGTCGAAAGTTGATTGAACACACAACCTTCGGATATTCAGTTTGACGTTCAGCGTTCCCTTGACGCTCTCTCAACAAAGCTATCTTTCTTACTTCCGAAACATTGGCGTTACCCATGGAAACACCATCGTTTCCAATCATCCAACATCCTCATATAATAACTGATCGTTTATCGTCTTGAAACAATTGGGCATGGCCGCTGTTTCGGCCGTTGATGACCAGCAGTGGTGGGAGTCCGTAAGAAATCTTCACATATCGCCAAAGAGAGATTGAGATTGCGAAATCCGCATTGAACAATGAAGGAAAACGCTATGAAAAAAATTCTCATTGGTCGAATTCCGCTATCACTTAATCAGTGCTTAAAGACAATTTGAATTTAAGATCCGTGACACCCTAAGAAAAGCAAAAACTAACTCAATTTTAAAAGCCGAATATTAATAACATTCTTGAAAGATTTACAAACAAAAGAAAAGTTTAACAGTTAAAATAAAAAAAATAAAGCACACAAAAAAATTATCACTTAAATTTATAAAGTAAAAGATTAAAAGTAAAATTTACAAAAAACCATTCATTGTTTTTAAGAAAATATTGGCAATTTGAAATACTAAAAGTTAATGGTAAAATACAAATTTAGAAGTAAAACTTTATATTTATAGCATGGCAATAACATTATAAGAGAAAGAATTCACAGAATTACTCACCATCAAAGAAAGTGATTATAATTTTTTTCTCTAAAAAATAAAATTGTCAAAATATAATTTGATGATATGTTGTTTAATAACAAAATTCTTTATTAGAATTCATATGGTTTAATAATATTTTTTAGTAATAAAATAGTTTTTTATTAATAAATAAAGTTATATACACTAACAATTCTTTTTATTAGTAATTAAAAAATAATTAGTTTATAACTTTTTTTAAGAAATTTTAAATGATAAATTCATGTGGTTTAATAATAATTTTCAGTAATAAAATAATTTGTTTTATTAATAAATAAAGTTATATGCATTAACAATTCTTTTTATTAGTAATTAAAAAATAATTAGTTTATAGTTTTTTAAAGAAATTTTAAATGATAGATACTATAAATAATTTACTTATCTCAAAATGAATCTATTTTTTTCAATATTTCTAAGAGCTTTGCAAAACTCTAGTAGTCTCAAAAACTCTAGCTACTTAATCACTAACAGTTTTTTTAAGTACAACCAATCAGTTATTGGATTAAAACAATGAGGGCAATTATAAGGAAACACTAATCGAGTTTCCCAATAATATCTTGATTTGAAAAAAATATATATTAACAGATGCATTTATATATTCATTAATTATAATGAATTTATTATTAGATATTTGTCGATATTGTGCTCTATATTAACCTCCACAAATTGTCTCCCTTATTTAATGTAACATTTGACCACTATGACAAGTATAATATCTATACAATATGTTTCTCTTAACCAAAAACCATTATGAATGTCAAATCATTGATATGACACATAACCATTAATTTATTGTGATCATTCACACTCTTAGAGAAATACAAACCCTTTAATATTGCAACCTCTAGCCACTATTACCATTAAGAAAACCTAACATTGATCACTTGATTATTTTCAAGGGACTAACTGTAAAATTAATTAAACCATAGTGCGTTATGATCTTTAACATAGTGAATTCTAAAAACTATGACGCATAGTAGCCATTGTAACTCTTGAAATGTTACAACACACATCAATTTTAATATCGAACACATTAACTATAACATTAAAGTTATAGCTTCTATGTACTTAAAGTGGTCTAGCATAGTCAGGATAAAGATGAATGAAGTGTAATTCCAAATTAATTCCCATAAAAAAGGAATATAAGAAATGTTGAGAATTTTGGAGACAATATTTTGATTATTGATATTGACCCAGAAAGCACTTTTCACGACTCAAGATCATTAGAGTCAACATATGGTAATGATCTTGACTAGTAATGATGGTGTATATTTTGTAGACCTTTTAAAGTCTTAATGTTAGTGTGTGAATTTCATTTTAGTTATTATTTCTTGATGCTCTAATTTTATAAATAATTATACTTTTTTTCTATTTTATCCTTCCTTGCATTAAAAAATATTCTCTATTTGGTTTCTATTTATTTATCTTTATGTTATTGGGTTAAATATATATTGTTAAAATAAGTCTTTTATATCTTACTTTTTTTTTCTTATTTCTAATTTTTTTCCTAGTGAGCATTAAATTAAATGTTGAGTTTTGAGTCAAATCTAAGATTAAGGCTTGCTCTTCTACTACTTTTGTTGATATGTCAACTATTAGGGATATATATTCGAAACACATTACATAAAACATGTAAGCAATCTCATTTTTTTTATTTAGCAATGACATTCAAAGGAAGCAAAACACAACAAAAAGGGATGATAGTATAAAAAGTACTTACATAAAACATGTATGCCATGTCATTTATTTATTTAGCAATGACCTTCAAAGGAAGCAAATCACAATGGAATAGAATGATAGTATAAATATTTCTTATCCTTTAACCTTGTTAGATTGAACAATAGTGTTATGTTTTTTGTTATTTTTTCACAATTCTGTAGCATAATGTTAACAATTAACTTTTCAAATATGCATGATATCTATTATGTCATTCAAAATAAAATGTTAAAATCGAAATAAGAATTTACATTCTGATTTTTAAATTAATAAATATATTAAACAAAACTCATTAAAATAAATCCCCATTCAAAAGGATAGGTTACCATTGTCATTTTGGATGAATAAGGAGAGTCTCTAACATTAAACTCACTGTGCTAGAAGAAATTGCTCAAATTACCATGATGAAAAAAATATACAACTGAGAAAAAAACATTGGTGACATGTTGAATATGAATCCGTATGGATGTAAAAATTAAAATAACTCCATTTTGTTCCCCTCATTAGTAATTTGGTTAGCCTTGAAGCAAAATTCACCAGATAGCCCACAAGAAATCTTCAGAAATCTTCCAACAAATAGAGGGTACCTCAACACGTACAAAAAATGTTTCATCCCTCATTTCACATTCAATTGTCCCTCAAAATATCTAAATTTTGGTATGTCTACTCTTTATATGTAGACCAGGAAGATGTTCTGTATCAACCTACAACTCACCAAATGTTTACAAAATCAGTTTATAATCTAACATAATATTCCCAGTTTTACCACCAGCCTGAGAAGAAGAAGCAGATATACTTTTACTGCTTTCATATGTTTAAGAGGAAGAAGAAAGGGAAGCATAATTTTACAACGCCATTTATATTTGACCTATCAGTACCTCTGACATAATCTCCTAATAATATGAAAGAAAATATTCACAGATCTCCTAAGAATATCAAAGAAAATATTCATGGAGTTAAAAAAAAGTGAAGTAAACATCTACAATGAATGGGAATGAAATCTTGGCACGTATTCAACTTGAAGACCCGCAACAAAAATAGAATCTACACTAAATTGCATGAATTTTCTTTAGCATACCATAGAAAAGCCTAGAAAATGTCGATAACTTCTAGCATAATCTATTGAGCCTGACGTCTTACAGTTTCTTGGACATGGAACAAATGTATTCATTGAAAGAATAACATAGAAAATGATGGTAGTTCAACAAATACAAGAACATAAGAAATCAACTCCACACAAACATGACATAGAAAATGGAAGTTCATCATAGGCATAGGACCAAGGATAGTAAACTAAACCCAACAGGAGAAAAATCATGTTTTGATCATTGACTTCACTTTTGATTCACCCCTTGTTACTACAATAACAATTATAGAATAAAATTACGGTCAAGATAAAATGCGATGTACCTATACTTAGGAAGTTGTATCGAAACATTCTAGGTTGGATGACATATTAATGGAAATGCCAATGAAAATCAATTTAGGAGTATAGGTTACTTCAACCTCACCATTAAATAATCAACAAGTTCATTGTGTATAGTCAAATACACTTAGTACTCCGTCTATGATATAAAGAAGAATAGTAAAACATACCTCGTGAGAAACCCAACCATACCATTCTTCAGGAAAACATATATTTAAAACCGTAGAAATATTTGTGAGAGCAACCAAGAAAATATAAAAAAGAAATGAAGTTCGATCGTAACAAGATTCAACAGAAAAAACAACAAGAAATGGAGATTTGGTTTCAATGTTAGAACTAAGAAATAAAACAACTTAATATAAACATTAGAATAAGAAATAATGATCCACCTTTTGTTGTCCAACAATTAGTACATAAGTCGGTTGACCACAATGAGAAACACAATTCTTAACTAAATGGATTGGAAGACAAAGTGATAGCTCAAGAAATTAATAACTATCCATTATAATTCAAAAGTCTCACCAATAATTTTCCCAAACAAAGAAAGAATTAGAAAAGTCATTAGATCATGCAAATACACTTAGCATAGCTCTTAAAAATTGGCAAACATATTTAACATCCACATGCAATTCGATAAAAAATTAAAGAATTTCTAATTTTAGAATTATACCCTCGAAGAGTAACCCTATATTTCCCTCCCATTCTCTCTCTCTCTCTCTCTCTTCCACTCGCACTCCCTCTCTCCCACCCTCTTTATCCATCCCCTTGTGTGCTACTCTCTTTATCTCAGTCACTCTACTCCCCATTATCTCTTTACCCGTTTACCTCACGCTATACCACCCTCTCCATTTCCTTCTCCCCCAATCCCCCTCTCTCCCCCTCCCCCTCTCCCAATCACTCACTACCTACATCTATCCATCAAATTAGCTCTCTCTCTCTCCCCCTCCCTATCTCCCTCTCTCTCTCTACTCTCTTGTTCCCTTCTCCATTTCGCAGCCTCTCTCTCTCCACCTCTCTATTCTCTTACATGCTAAACCTACCTCTACATCCCTCTCTTTCCCTCTCCATTTATCTCACCCTTTTTATCCCTCCCTCACCCTCCCCCCCCACATCTCTCGCTATCTCTCTCTCTCTTTCCCTTCCTCTCTCTCTCTCTTTAACTCCATCCCTCGCTTGCTCTCTCCCTTCTTATACTATCCTATTACCCTATCCCTCTCCAACACTAAGTCTATCACTCTCTCTTCCCTTACATTGTTCCCCTCCCTCTACCTCCCTTTCTTTCTCCCTCTCCCTCCATCCTACTCCCTCCCTTCCCCATATGTTTCTCCTTCTTGGACTTACATTTCCGATGTTCTGATAAAATTATAAATAGTTGGAACCTTTAGTGATTACATAACGAATAGGTGAATTTGAATGTCATTTAGGACACTCTATACTACTTCATTTTGTCACATTCTGTAATACTTTATTCAATTTTTTTTACCGTCTGTTTTTCTTACTATTATATATGAATTTTATGGCTTCTACTTTTTGTCTTATGGAAACACTTCTTCTTACTTTAAAGAATTTATGAAAACGTTCCAATTCACATCATCAAAGCAGTGATATTGGAGTATTCCACAATAGATATAATATATTAATCTATTACAACATTTATGATAAAACAAATGTCATTCTCCATGTCTTGGTCCATTCCTTGGGAAAATGCTGCCAACCCCATAGTTTTCGAAGTGATTTACAATCATATCATTTATATGTCCATGATAGTACTTATTCTAGTACCCATTTGGAGGCATGAGCTTCTCCTACTATTGGTGCAAACATAAGAAGAGTTTCATCTACAAATTGTTGATAAAATGCAATTTGATCATCCCCGTGAAGTTACATACCCCTAGTTTTGTTTGAGGGTACCACAACCTTAATAACTCAACTCATTCCTTTTTCCATTAGAAAGAAGAAGTAGGATAATAGGTCCCCTTGTCTAATTCCACAAGGTGGACTAAATGTTGAGGAGGGTGGTCCATCTATGAGAATCAAGAAGAAGGCCTTGGAAATAAGAGAGATAATCTAATTTTTCTATTTGTCAGAAAACCCAAAGGTGAAAAGGATGTGATAGATGTATTGCTAGTTGAGTCTACCAAAATAATTGGGCATGTCAATCTTAATGACCATACCCAAATTTTGAAATCTTTATAGATCGAATCAATTCATGGGCCAAAATGATGCTATAAAATATTTTTCCACCTTCACCATAACTAGATTTCTCCTAGAAGATGAGATTTCTCATGTCTTCCTTAGGAATTTGTGTGAAGTAGGCAACATTATGTTTGTGAGTATTCGGGATGTTATGCAAAATCCCAAACAAATTCCCAAACATGTGACTTAATGATGGCCTAATATGATTGAAAGATGTCTAAAGCAAATCCATCTCGAATAGGTGTTTTTATTTTAACATTTAAATGGCTACTAGTTCGATGTAATCAAACTGGGGATGTTCTATGTAATTCTTTAAATGGAATCCCTTAAATACCTTTTTTTTTAGTGAGAAAAATATTAGTAGTAATTTTTCAATTCCTTTTCAATGTTAGCATCTCACTATAACTTAAGGCCCTAATTGTTTTTTAGGGCTGAAATTGTGTTATGATGTTGATGTTAAAACATGGATAAATGGAATAATTGAATGCTCTTCTCTCCTTCATTTAGCCATCAATATTTTACTTATTTTGCATAACATCCCCAATACTCACAAACAAAATACCACCTAATTCACATGTATTCCTAAGGAAGACATGTCAAAGAATGTAAAATCTCATCTTCTAGGAGAAATCTAGTTTTGGTGAAGGTGGAAAAATTCTTTATAACATCCTTTTCGCCCATGAATTAATTTGACCTATAAAGATTTCAAAATTTGGGTATGGTCATTAAGCTTGACATGCCCAATTATTTTGGTATAACCAACTAGCAATACATCTATCACATCTGTTTCACCTTTGGGTTTTCTGACAAATAGATAAATTAGATTATCTCTTTTATTTCCAAATCCTTCTTCTTGATTCTCATAAGTGGACCACCCTCGTCAACATTTAGTCCACCTTGTGGAATTAGACAAGGGGACTCATTATCCTACTTATTCTTACTAATGGGAAGTAGGAATGAGTTGAGCTATTAAGGCTATGGCACTCTCAAACAAAACTAGGGGTATGGAACTTCACGGGGATGATCAAATTGCATTTTATCAACAATTTGTAGATGAAACTCTTCTTATTTTTGCACCAATAGTAGGAGAAGCTCATGCCTCCAAATAGGTACTAGAATACCTTATGGTAGCTTTGGGAACAAGTATAATTCATGGTAAACTACATATATTCTTCTTCAATGCTCCTATTGCTATTCAATTACATATTTCCAAAATTCTTGGATATCAATGGAGTTACCTTCAGTCTAAATACATGGGTTCTCTATGTGTTACAAAGGCCCTTTGGTGTGCCTTGTGGGAGTATCTTTACCTTTACTTCTCCAGTTTATTTTGCATGATTGTTGTTATGGTCACAAAAGGATTGTAAGCTAAATTAGTGATATTATAGTTATAATCAAAGTTATGAAGCTAATGAAGCTAATGAAGCTTTGAGATAAGGAGCATTATTTTTCCATTTAAAGCATTGAGAATGTATTAGTTGAAGCATGAAAAACTATATTAGATAAAGCTATTGATTAACACATAAAAATCTTTATATTTTGATAAGCTATACATTCATTGTAATAAATGACAATAATTTGCTCAAAAAAATATTATAACCAATTGGAAATAACTAAATAATAGGCAAGAAACAATTACTACAATGACTATTCCTTGTCAAAATATGTAAAATTTTAAATAAAATTTATATGTATATCTTAATAATATAAAATTTCAAATTAAAAGAATAAAAATAAAATAAATAATGATAACAAAAAACAAATTTGAGATAAATTATTTAATTGATGTGGATTTTACTCTTTTAGAATTAAAAGGACAAAATTTTCAGCATTGTTATTTATATATATAATATTGAATATGTATATTATTCACACAAGTGATTAATATATTTAATATAGAGCCTTAAAATTTAACGTGTTCCTTACTTACTCTGTTACATTAATTTTTAATAACTAACATGCAAAATTGTTAATCTCAAATGGATAGTTAAGTTATCAATATCAAAAATATGGTTAACAAAATTTAGTGTTAAATGGTTAACGAATTTTACTATATTTGTAATTAGAATATTTCTAATTTGCATTTAAATTAATAAATTTTGCTACATATATATAATGCCAAATTTATAATATAGTTAACAGACTTTAACAAATCTGAATTCAATTCTACATCGCCCAACAATGCCTCTCGGAATTTGAAAATGGGTATTTGCCAGCTCAGGAGTGTGGAGACCACAGAGAAAGCATTTTAAAACGGAAAACATGGCGGAGATTATGCGATGGTAGGTGCATAAAATGGCCATGATGTGTTCTGGGAAATAGTAAATTGAAAAAAGCATAGCCATTGTGGAGACGAGGAAATAAATAAGGATTGAGCTTTCCATGCTTTCCATGCATGGAGAGAGTGAATCAAACCGCTCGTTGGTGCACAGTTGAGCGAGAGCTGATGCCTAACCTTTTGGCATCTTGTCAGAGAATGCAAACGCATGCATACCCCGTGTAACGCCCTGCGGTTATGTAGCCAAGCGCGCACTCTCCTCACTTAGAAAAATCGACTAAGGCATGGAACCATCGTTTATATGCGAGCTGGGCGTGGATGAGCGATGGGTGAGCCGACTTGACATAGGGGTGTCGCACATCGGTTGAGGGCGTCGGCACATGAATAAACAATGGCATTGGTGGGTTGACCGAGGGGAGGTCGCCACACATGGTGAGCGTATAAACGTTTGGTGAAGCGCTCATTTGGAAGAATCATCGAATCATCACAAGTCTTCATCACACAAAGGAGAAGTGCGCACTTGGTAGCCGCAGCAAGGCGTATAGGAGATGCACCCGCCTGTCGGGCAAAGGCACACGGAGAAACGGTGAAGGCGCGGTTGAGAATCGGTTGAGGGTGCAGGTGAACTGCCCGCCGGGTAATCGTTTGTTGTTTGTGCAGGTGTGCACAGGTGCGCCCGCCCGTTCTGGCACAGTTGTGCTGTTTGGTTGTATATTGAGCGAGAGTTGTGGTGTGACCACCGTGCGCTCTTGCACGGGCAGGCGCCCAACCTCATTTATGAACGTCGGTGGAGCGACACTCCCGACCATTGTACTATTTCTCATATATAATAAAAATAAATTCTCTTGCATATTGTTGGTGTTCTTTTTGTCGTTTATCATGATGTTTATTATGGTTTCTGCACATTATAAAGTATTTCATGTTTGATATAAATGATTGAAGTCGTAGTTCATAAAGTAACATAATAATGGAAAATGTTGGTTACTTAGGCGGTGCCGCACTCGGCCAATTAAAGGAAAAAAGAATTGGGGGCATGACAGGTGGTATCAGAGCCAGTTCACAGATGGTGAAGCCGTTGCTTGATGATGAACGCAGTGAACAAGTATGTATGCAAGGAAAAGTTATGGTGAAATCATGGATGAACAGTCTGGGTTTCATGGACTTGATGGTCCGTGGCAAGACCATTCCAGCTCTTGTGGACAAAGGGGCCACTCATAACTTTATGATGACATGGTTGGCAAGATAGGTCAGATTGATGATCCTCCCATCGAACATGGAGGTCAAGGCAGTGAACTCTATAGCTAAGGTCGCGGGTTTGGCACACGAAGTGCCGGTGCAGATAAAATACTTGACAGGTCAATTGGACTCCACGGTGATGGATATGAACGAATTTGATATCATACTTGGACAGGATCTCTTGAAGGGAAATAGGGCTATTGTTGTCCCCTTTTATGATGAGGTGGTGCTGGTTGGACAGACACAAAATTGGACTTTGCCCACTCACAGGAAAAGGAGGGAAGTTAAGGTAAAGCATGTTTCTACACTGAGTTTGGAGAAGGATATGAAGGAGTCAGATATGGAGACATATGCGGTGATGTTCAAGGGAGTCGAAGGTGATGGAGTGGGGACGCCTATTCCGGCTGCGATTTCTGATGTGCTAACTGAGTATGTGGATTTGATGCCTAATGAGCTACCAAAGAAGCTTCCACCAAGGCGTGCAGTGGACCATAACATTGGGCTTGAACCAGGGAAGCAACCCCCGGCAAGAGCACCTTATCGTTTATCAGGGCTTGAGTTGCAAGAATTGAAATGATAGCTAAAGGAGTTAGCTGATGCAGGTTTCATTAGACCTTCAAGGTCCCCTTATGGAGCTCCAGTATTGTTCCAGCGGAAGAAGGATTCGAATGAGCTATGGATGTGTTGTGACTACCGTGCATTGAACAAGCAGATGGTGAGAAACATGTATCCTTTGCCGCTGGCTGCTTACTGCTTTGACAAGCTTGCGAAAGCTCAAGTGTTTTCCAAGCTGGACTTGAGGCATGGGTATTATCAGGTGTGGATAGTTGAAGGAGAGGAGAAGAAGACCGTGATAGTAACAAGGTATGGTAGCTTTGAGTTCCTTGTTATGCCATTCGGGTTGTGCAACGCTCCTATTATGTTTTTCACTTTGATAAATGATGTTCTACGACCATACTTGGACTCGTTCGTAGTAGTATACTTGGATGATATAGTGGTGTACAGTGATAACATGGAGGATGATAAGAAGCACTTGGTGATGGTGTTCGAGGCACTGAGGGCAAATGAGTTGTTCTTGAAAAAGTCTAAGTGTGTGTTCGCTGAGACCGAGATTCCGTTCCTTGGACATATTTTTGGTCAGGGGTACATACGGATGGAGCCGAGCAGAGTAAAGGCGATTGAGGACTGGGTTGAACCGAAGAATGTCCATGAGATGAGTGTGTTCTTGGGCATGACCAACTACCAATGGAAGTTTGTAGAAGGTTACTCCAAGGTGACATCGACACTGACGGAATTATTGAAGAAAGACAAGAGGTGGTGTTGGACGGATAAATGTCAAAAGGAGTTTGATGACTTGAAGAGGAGGATGTTTACAACACCGATACTGAAGTTTCCTGACTTCAGGAGACCATTTGAGGTACACTCTGATGCTTCATATTTTGCCATAGGAGGGGTTCTTATGCAAGATGGGCATCCGGTGGCGTATGAAAGTTGGAAGTTGCAGGATAGAGAACGGAGTATCCGGTTCATGAGAAGGAGATGACTGCGATCATCCACTATCTTCGTGTGTGGAGGCATTACCTAATGGGGAAGCCATTTTTTGTCAAGACTGACAACGTTGCAGCAAGTTATTATGCATCACAACTGAAGCTTTCTACGAAGCAAGCTCGTTGGCAGGACTTCTTGGCAGAATTCGACATGTCTATTGAGTATAGGTCGGGTAGACACAATGCGCTAGAAGATGCGCTTAGTAGGGAGGGACAACTTGCAGCATTGGAGGGTGAAGACCGGGCAACAAGGAGTAGAAGTCAGGTTTAGATGTCAGAAGAGATGCAAAAAAAACTCAAGGAAAGTGTTGAAACCAATACTTTGGTGCAGAATATAGTGAAGCAGATAAAGGAAGGGAAGACACGAAAGTTATTTCTACGGGACGGGTACTTGTTCTTTGGAAACCGACTCTATGTTCCAAAGTCATATGGTTTCAGGAGGCACCTTTCGAAGGAGTGCCACGATTCTCCGTGGGTTGGCCACCGAGGGCAGCATCGTTCTTTGGCATTGTTGGAGAGAAGATTCTTTTGGGAGAAGATGCGGGAGGATGTGGAGGAGTATGTACATACGTGCATCATTTGTCAGCAGGGCAAATCAGATACTCAGAGGCAAAGAGGATTGTTTCAGCCTTTATCGATTCCAGAGAGGCCATGGGTGAGTTTCTTGATGGACTTCATCACTCAGTTACCATAGGTTCAGGGGTATAATGGGATTATGGTCGTGGTTGATCGTTTTTCCAAGTATGCTGTCTTTGTTCCTAAAAAGATGCCTTGTGGAGCCAAGCGGACTGCAGAGTTGTTCTTTAAGAACATAGTGAAGCATTGGGGGATGCCATTGAGCATTGTGTCAGATAGAGATCCGCGTTTTACAGGGAGATTTTGGACCACATTGTTCAAGTTATTTGGGACAGAGTTTTTGATGAGTTCGAGTTACCATCCGCAGACAGATGGGCAGACCGAGAGGATCAACACATTGATGGAGGACTACCTGCAACATTATGTGACGAATCATCAGAAGGATTGGCCTGAACTCTTGGATATTGCACAATTTAGCTACAATGTTCAAAAGAGTTCTACGACATGGTACAATCCATTTGAGTTGGTGAATGGATAGATTTCGGTTGCACCACACATCTTTGTGATAGGACGTTTTTTGAGGAGTCCTGATGAGAAGTTCATGAAGGCTTGGGAGGAAACCTTGGAGTTGGCATGGCTGTGCTTGCATGATGCAACAAGGAGGATGAAGAAGTATGCTGATAGGGAGAATATGTATTTATGAGCCCAATGGTTTCCATTCCAATGGAAGGTGCAAATGTTGTACTAGGAGTCCAATGGTTACAATCCTTGGGTACAATAGCTTCTAATTTTCAAGAAATTTTCATGAAATTTTCTATGGAAGGAAAGGAATTTGAATTAAGGGGTATTGCAGGGAAACCGGGAAGGATAATCAGCTCTAATGGTATGACAAAGCTTCTAAAAAAGGAACGGAAAGGTGTAATTGCACAATTATGTTCGCTAGATGTTTCCACATTGGAATCATCTATTTCTCCAGATCTCCAAATAGTCTTGGACAATCATTCCAAGGTATTTGAGACTCCCAAAGGTCTCCACCTATTCGTGATCATGATCATGCTATTCATCTGATTCCAAGAAGTGTTCCTCCAAACATCAAGCCGTATAGATATCCCTATGCCCAAAAGAGTTAAATTGAAAGTATGGTTGTAGAAATGCTAGAGGCTGGTATAATTCAACCGAGTCAAAGTTCTTTCTCTACTCCAGTAGTATTAGTGTACAAGAAGGATGGATCATGGCACATGTGTCCGGATTATAGGGAGCTCAACAAGATAACTATTAAAGATAAGTTTCCCATTCGTGTCATTGATGAATTATTGGATGAATTGCATGGATCAATTTACTTCACCAAGTTGGATCTTCGTTTAGGATATCATCAAATCATAATGAAGACTAAAGACATTCCAAAAACAACATTTAGAACTCATGAGGGTCATTATGAATTTTTGGTCTTGCCTTTTGGCCTTACCAATCTACCTTCAACATTTCAAGGTTTGATGAATTCAATTTTCAAACCATTCCTTAGAAAATTTGTGTTAGTACGTTTTGTTGATATACTAATCTACAGCAAGTCTTGGGAGGATCATGTGGAACATGTTGACAATGTGCTACAACTATTGGAGGAGAAACAATTATATGCAAAAACATCCAAATGTTTCTTTGGAGTACAAGAGGTGGAATATATGGGTCATATTGTATCTCATGAAGGAGTTAAGGTAGACCCTAGCAAAATTAAAGCCATTAAGGAATGGAAAATCCCCACATCCATAAAGCATTTGTGAGGATTTCTCAGGTTGACAGGGTATTATCGCATGTTTAAGAATTATGGGAGAATAGCAGCACCTCTAACAACATTATTGAAGAAAGATGCATTTTCATGGACTCCAGAAGCAATAAAGGCCTTCGAACATCTTAAGAGGCAATGTGCCAAGCACTGGTCTTATAGCTACACCGGACTTCACAAAAACCTTTATTGTGGAATGTGATGCTTCAGGAAATCAAATTGGTGTTGTTTTAATTCAAGATGAAAGACCCGTTGCTTTTGAAAGTTTTCCAATCAAGGGAAAGTTTTTACACAAAGCTATTTATGAGAAGGAAATGTTGGAAATACTCCATGTACTCAAGAAATGGCGACCCTACCTAATGGGAAGGAACTTGAAGGTAAAAATAGATCATGATAGCCTTAAATACCTTTTAGAACAAAAGTTATCCTCTTAAGAGCAACAAAAGTGGGTCACAAAGATGTTGGGTTATGACTTTGAAATCATCTACAAAAAAGGGAAGCAAAATGTGGTGGTAGATGCACTCTCAAGAAAGGATGAGGATGTGGAAGCATTGGTGTACGCTATTTCTATTATCCAACCAGATTGGATAAACGAAGCAAGGGAGGAATGGAAGAATGACGAAGAAGTGTGGGCACTTATTCGAAAGTTACAACAAGATTCTAGTACGTCTGATACATTTAGCCGGAAAAATTATTCTTTATGGTACAAAGATCGCTTATACCTCTATAAGAATTCCCAACTAAAACAAAATATTCTTATGGAATTGCACACTTCTCCCTTAGGAGGGCACTCAGGATTTCTAAAAACTTACCACAAGGTTAAGAAGGAATTTTTTCGGGATGGCCTTAAATCGGATATTCAGAAATTTGTGGCGGGACTTTTGGTTTGCCAACAAAATAAAGTTGAAACAATTAAGAGACTGGGTCTATTACAACCTTTATCCATTCCAAGCCAACATTGGGAGGAGGTTTCAATAGATTTTATCACAAGTTTACCCAAGTTTGAGGGAAAGAGTGTCATCATGGTGGTA
>APFE031751244.1:0-16791 GCA_000404065.3 Pinus taeda
GAAGCTTTGGCATGAAGAGCAGAGGTATGGGGCTTGACAAAGAGGACAATATGGCTATTGATGAGGCCATATAAACTGCAGATAGTCAAGGTGACAAAATTCAGTGTAACACTATGCAGCACCATCCTCCATGGCATAGCTTCTGCTACCGCCCTTCTTGCTTCCTATGCAAAACTTCCTTACTTTGTCTTCCTAATTCTTGGGCAGTGTATTTTATAGTCATTACACAGGGGTGGGATCACCCTTGTACAACTTCCATCGACTTCCATTGGTTCTTCCTAGAAACAATTCCCATTCATCTTTGCAAGCTAAATTACGCCACCATCTGTAATTTATTTGATGACATATGATCCCAACCAATGCATTTGAAATTTTCTAGGAAACTTCGCAAATTCGCTATCATAAAGCCACACTAAATCAATTACCTGGAAGGTGCACTACTTAATATGTTGATCGTGCCAAGCCTTTTCACGCTCCTTTTGCACCTGCTGGTGCAATCCTACCAAAAGCCTATCTTCCTCTAATTCTACTAGCTGCGCGAGACGCTCCTCCATCGTGTTTCGATCAAGCATATTAGTGAGTGTTGCAATCCACAGAATCGGTACAATATGCTCCATGGGCATAAAAACCTCTATCCCATAGACCAACCTGAAGGGAGTTTGGTATGTCAACTTTTTACACGTTGTCCTATATACCCATAAAACTATTGGTATGCAAACATCCAAATCATTCCTTTTCACGTTACAGACCATTGCCAATGTGCTTTCCAAGATCTTATTGAACGCTTCAACCGTACCATTAGCTTGAGTATGATAGGGTGTTCTCTTCTGGTGATAAACTTGGAATTCATCTAGTATCACAACAATAGTTTCATTCAAGAAATGCGTACCCCTGTCGCTCATTAATATCTTCGGGAAAATGAACTGAGTTAAGAAAAACTCGAGAAGGAACTTCGTAGTTGTAGCAACCCTACAATCTTTGACCGACTATGCTTCTACCCATCATGTCAAGTACTCGGTTGTAGGAATAATGTTTGCATGCCCGTGTTTTACCCTGGTGGCTATATCATACCCACAAAGTCGATCACCCATTTTTCAAGCACCTGTAAAGAAATATATGGGTTTAAGGGCAGTTCATCCCTCTGTGACGGCTTTCCCATCCTCTGACAAGAATCACATGCTCAACAATAAGCCTTAGAATCCTTATGCAACATTGGCCACCATAATCCTATGTGCAGGATCTTCTACACGGTTGCTATGCCAGCATAGTTTCCTCCCACCACTCCTCCATGTGCTTCAACGAGGATGCTAGATTGTTCAAACTACAGAACATATCAGTGCAGTATTTCATTAGAGCCCATCATATACAAGTGTCCAGCGATCATAGAAAAATCAGCCGCGAAGACCACCAATTACTTTTTCTACTATGTATAATATCCCTCTGTGGTTGTGCAAGTGGTTAAAAACTGGATGATGTCAGCAAAGTGATCGTCTGCGACACGTACAACAAAGAGTTTCATATTCGACAACCCTTATTACAAACTAGTGGGCTCTTCACCTATCTCAATTCTGGATAAATAATTTGGTCCCACATTTAATTGCCCAAGCTTCACAATCACCTCAAATTCATATTCTTGAAAAAGAAACAAACACCAATAGATCTTTCCCCCCGCACAAGCTTGTTGACCAGGTACTTGAGAGTGGAATGATCTGTGTACATTTTGAAGTGCATGCCCAACAGGTAATGTCGAAATTCTTTTAGCACATAGACCATCACCAACCCTTCGCTCTTTGTAGTTGAGTAGTTCTTCTCGGCCTTTTGATAATTTCCTATTCGTGAAGGCTATAAAATGATAAATTTCACCCTCACCTAGCTGGGTTAATACTACACTTAACACAATATAAGAGGCATCCACATGAACATCAAATTCCTTCTTCCAGTTTGGGAACACCAAAATGGGCATTGTCACCATCTTTTCCTTTAAAACATCCAAAACTTTCTGACACTCCTCATCCCAGCAGAAAGTCGTGTCCTTCTTCATTAATTTCTCCATTGGCGCAATTATCTGTGCATAAGCTTTGATAAACTTCATGTAGTATCTGGTGTGGCCTAGAGTTGCACAGAGTTGCCTTACATTCTTTGGAGCCTCTAAATTGACAATAAAAACTATCTTCACAGGGTCTACCATTAATCCCTTCTTCTAAACCACATGGCCTATAAATATCCCATAGGGAACACAAAAGATACATTTCTTCAAATTCAGGGAAATCTAGTACATGTGACAAGTATCCAACATAAGGTGCAGACTTGAAACATGGTGCTTTACCAAGCCAAACATAGTCCAGTCATCAAAACAAAATTCTAAGAATTTATGGATGAACTCCTTAAAAGATGAAATTACAACCCTTGAGAATATCATGGGCGCATTCTTCAGCTCGAATGGCATCACTATGTACTAGAAGCATCCCCAGTCCATCGCGAAGGTAGTCTTGTTGCGATACTCCGACGCGATATTAATCTGAAGGTACCCCAAGAACCCATCAGTGAACGAATAGGCCTCCTACCCTCTAACATTCTCCAAAATGTCATCCATAAATGGCATTGGAAATGGGTCATCAACTCACGCATCATTGAGCTTCTTCAGGTCTGCGCATATCCTGATTTCATCTTGTTGCTTCTTCTCCTGAATAGCCATAGGGCTCA
The DNA here is from genome assembly GCA_000404065.3 of Pinus taeda. Classification (NCBI taxonomy): domain Eukaryota; kingdom Viridiplantae; phylum Streptophyta; class Pinopsida; order Pinales; family Pinaceae; genus Pinus; species Pinus taeda. Next base: position 2,704 of record APFE031751244.1, read on the forward strand.
CCCAATCAGGCTCTTCCACCAACTCAATGATTCCAGCCTCTAGTATTTTGTCCAGCTCGTTGCACTCCTTCTCCTTATACTTGGGATTTAAATGGTAGGGTCTTTGTTTCATGGGATTTGCATTGAGCTTTAGGGTGATCTTCATTACACCTAGATCCCATTCTATTCCTTTTTGATCCGAGAACTTGGTAGGAAACAAGTATTAGTAGTCGTGTAGTAGTTCCGCAACCTTATCAACTGTATCTTCATCCCAATAATCACATATCTTTGCAAACTTAGGCTACATGTTAGACCCAATTTTCACTTTCTCGATCTTCAAAGGTTCTGTTATATTAGGGTTTGTTGCTTTGGGTCCTTCAACCTAGCGTAGTACCTCAAACTCTAGAATGTTGATATTTCATGGATCCTCTTCTTCTTCTGTAGTCACGTTGTAGCATTCGAGTCCATGGTGCAATTCTGTACTCTAGTCCGGTTGAACCCATTCTATTGCTTCCCCAGGCGCCCTGAAGATTGCGGCCTTAATTTCCTGGAACGCTTCATCAATACATGCAAATCCATCCTCAAAGATAAAATTAATAAGAAAATTTCCCTCGGGATATTCCACTCAGTTGTCCCATGGCATAGATTCGTTTGCAAGTACTAGTTCATCAGAATAGTATCTAGGGTATGAAAAAATATACATATCCATTCTCATTGAGGCTTCTGCACCCAGGCCTTAGTCCATCATGCCAAATGCTTGCGCGTATCATCCTTGCTTGAGTATTTCTTGTTCAGGCAGGTATTCATGTATCTAAACCTTAGCTTCATCATTTGCTTCTACTCTTTCCAGTCAGCGAAGTTATTCATATTTGTCCCCCACCATTGTGTAGGTGTAGCACGTAGCACCAGATCTAGCACCTGGAACCAATATTCCTCTGGCACCTCCTTTTCAAACTGATCCAAAAACAAGTTAACATCATTCAGACCATCATAATGAGGTAGATTTCATACCTCTATAGATATGCAATGAAGCAATTTTTTCATCATATTGCAACGCAGCATTGAAACTTCAAGCAACCTATTCTGCCAATGCTCAATTTCTTCATCTGAATCTGAGGTACACAAGCTATTTCTGTCCCATGTAATTCACCCATCTGTAGTGGGATTGATCCAATATTCATCGCGCACAGTGATCTTGTATATTTGATCCAAATTGTCTTCCTCTTCATAGTCACGAACTGGTTTAGTGTATCTCACTCCTTCCGTGGGATCCAACGAGACAATAATCTAGATTTCCTTCCTTTCAAATGTCATTCTTCACTTTTTCAGATTAATTACTACATCCATGTCGAAGGCTCAATTAATTCCTAATAGTGGAGGGTAAGGATTTTTGTCATCCACTATTTCAATCACTTCAAAGTCGGCCAGAGCGCTTGCTCCCTGAATGTCTATTATTACCTCATACAGGTGCCCCATAGGAATTATCTTCTATTGATTGGCCATGCGTAGTTGTATAGGAGACCATTGTAGTGTAGGTATCCCCATCCTTTTCCACATTTTATTTGGTATCACATTTGCATTAGATCTCAGATCCATGATGACTTGATCCATTTCATACTCTCCAATCTATGCAGTCACCCTCATTTTGTGACCTATTCGCTTCTTATGTTTACCTAATTTCCTTACACTGTGTTGTTCAGGAGGAGTCTTGATTTTACCCATACAGTTGTCCATTATCTCCTAGAGCCCTTCCACCAGCTTCTTATCCCACAAAAAATTCATATAGCTTTTCAGAAAAGTAACCAATAGCGAGGGGTCCACGTCCTACACTTCATTGTTTTTAGTTGGTTTCTCCTGACTCCCTAACATAGAAGCCTCAGGGAAGTTCTTCTTGGCTTCAATAAAAGTTTCTTTAGCCTTGTTGAGATCAAATTTAACCTCTTTTTTGGCAGCCTTGCGCACCCAACCTTTAGTTTCTGGCTTATCTTATCCTATGGTAATACCACTCAGCGTCACGATATTGATGTTATGGTCCTCTTCGTGAGGCTCACCCTCATCATCTGTATATTTTGCATGGTTGGTTGAGTCTTTTTATCCTACATTTTGGCTATCAGCATTGAGAAATCCTCCATCACATGGTCAAACTATCTACAATATTGACAGGATAGATGCGTTGAGTTCTGACAGTCATGTGCAAAATGCCCTGCTTCTCCATAGTTGTAGCAAATAAATTTTCCATGACCTCTTCCAGCCTCTCCTTCTCTTCCTCTTCCGTGGCCCTGGAATCCACCACGTACTACACCCGTGCTTTGATCCTGAGGCTGAGTTTCAACTTGCATTGGATATGTAGGCATCCGATCCATCATTAATTCGTAGCTTTGGTAGTTTCGTTCATCATGCCCAACTGATTTACAGAAGGTACAAAACAATTGTTGCAAATTCTATACAAACTTTTGCAAGAGGTGACAATGGTCAGTTGCGTGCTTCCCATCTATCTGGAAGTTAACGCACCATAAGGGTACTCTTGCACTTGGTCCCACAATATTCTTAGGCTTCAAAGGAATAGGACCTCCTGCAATTAGGTAATTTTGATAAATAGGTCAGTAATCCTTTTCATGTCCCTTGTCTTTACATTTTATGCACCAAACTTCAGCACGCATCTCAGGCTGAGCTTCCTTTCCTATCTTCAAGCTCTGCAACTCCATGTGTAGGCTTGCCAGCTATGACTGAATCTGTTGTACTCCAAGGTTCGTATCTTGCACTAGTGAGGCTTCCAACCTCCTAGCGATCTCCACAACCTCTTCTTTCTTTCCTATTTTCTGTTGTGATAATGGAAATCGAAGGTGAGGAAATAACGAAGCAATGTACCAGTCTCTGTGTTGATCATCCGTGATTTTCATATTAGCCTACTGCATTGGGCATTTTAACTTCTGATCGAAGTCCCACGTCGACTCATTTACTGTCTATTGTATTTCCTTAAACTCTATTACAAACTACGCCTGAGTCATAGGCTTTTTAAACTCATTTTTCAGTGCCCGCTAAGTCTCTACCATCGTAGCACTAGGTTGATCCGTATAGAACTTCATATACCAAGTCAATTCCCTATCATACAACATTGTGACCAACTACTCTTTATTCATATTATCATTAGTAATTTGTTGTGCCTTCCACACAGCATCAACGAAAAACCAGAATTGTGTGGGGTCCTCGATTCCCACCGCTTAAAATATCAACGTCTTGATCATGTTCACCATGTTGAATGGTTTATGCAAGGTGGAGGTGGAGGTGGAGGTGGAGGTATAGGTGTATGTGGCGTAGGTGGAGGTGGTGGTGGATTGGATGGATGGGATATCCCCGAGATACCCTGGCTTACTATTTGCAACAAGTTTCGTGGCATTCTCAGAATAGTTCCTTCGTCATTGTTATCAGAATATCCTAACAACGGACTGTATTCAGACCCTGATTCTTTGTGTTACACAGTAATTTATCACCTTTTTCACTCTCGTTTCTTTCCACTGTGTCATGTGACCAAGTCAAACATGCTCTTAATACACAAATGCTCTCCTAAACTGCCAATTGACCCACTTTTCCAAAGTTGTCTGCCTCATCGCGGCTATCGATTTAATAAACACGCTGAAAGGCACTCATTAATAGATCGACCGTGCTCCCAGCATGGAAGTACACCTGATTCCCGCGATGGCTCGAAATTATGCACCAGCACGGGGCTATTAGGTCTCTTCAGCGATGATCTGACTATCTGCATTGATCACTTGCGATGTCAACGCCGAAGATCAGTTTTGTTCCCGCGATGACCCAGATTGGGTGAATGTTTCCAATAGTCGCCCTTCCAGATGACTCCAGACCTGGTTGTTGGCCTAGTTTATGTTGCCCTTCCTTCCCTGGTGTGGCAGTTCCATCAATTGTGCTACCTTCCTTAATTATAAGTTCTCTCTTCCACCTTTCATGGAGACTCCTTCTCCTATTTAAACTCTCACCATTGATATGCATGGTTAGTTCCTGATAGTTGGCTAGTGGAGCAGTGCTGTTAGTGCTTTGTAAGTTTGCTAGATAGCTGGTGTGAGAGTGACAAGTGTGGGATTGTTGATAGCTTGTGGAAGGTTGTGAAGTACCCTTAATCTTGTGTAAAACCCATGAGTGAGAGAGCTCTTGTGTGTTGGGAGATCCATCTTCAAAGAGTGAATGCTTGAAGAACATGTTGGCTGGACTCTTTCTGAGAAGGCTTGTGACGTCAAGACTTTGGTTGTAAGCTGACTCTTATTTCATTATTAATGTAATCAATGATGTTTTCCTATGTCTTGTATGTAATGTACTTGATAGCTCATGACTTCTTGACTTTGTGAGTAAATAGTTCATTGTTGTATCCGGTTACGTGCTTTGTTGTATTCCCTTTGCTTTGTTTCAGGTTGATCACTCGTTGAGGAGAAGGAAGTGGAAGCTGAAGCAGTGCAACGGAACTCCATCGACCACCGGTTGAGGTAGGCCTCCAACTCGAACTGTTTAAGGAAAGCTATTGTTGATCTATCCTTGTTTATGACTAGACCCACTCTAGGGCTAGACGGGTTGCCTCTGTCCGCAGAGGGAACACTTTCCTGCATCACAAATTTGGGACTCCACTGGGGAGTAGTGTTGGCCTTTGTTTTTCTTGTTTGCTCTTGCCTTGATTTTTTGATTCGGTCTCTTTTGAAGTTTTGGGGATTAGCTATCAGTCCTCTGCGGTTCTTGGGTTGATCTGGGAAATACCCCTATTTGATTGAAGGATTGGCTATTTTTGATTTGGGAGTTTTGGTTCGCCTGTCATTGTTTTGGACATCATCACGGATTTAATTTTAACAGTCGCGTTGTCATCGCACTTACCCTTTTGTAATATCCTGTTCATCGCATAATTACGCCTCACAATCACGACGGTTCTGTAAATCGGACCATCACGGAAAAGTCGTGTACTTCCACGCTGACATCGCTTTGTTGCTGCGGCTAGTGCTTTATCAGCACTTGTTGCTTGTGTATTACCCTCCCTAATTGTTGTAGAATTGATTTTCTCAATTCTACCTCCTGAGTCCATCGGTCCTGCTGGTCCCTTGCTTTTCTCACTTGCTTGATGACTTGTTTTTCACTGTTCATGGTTAAGGCACTCTCTTGTGAGCTTTGCTGAATGAATCTTGTTTCTTCTTTACTTATGTGACCTAGATCATTATTTCAAGTTCCTTGAATCTGTTGGCTTGGTTGCTCATTTTCTCAAGGTTCGTTTGTAGCTTCTTGTTGGTTTGATTGAGCATTCCCCATAGCCTGTTTTCAGTTGATTGTTTAGTGAATGTTATTGAACCAATCTTTGGCATTGATTCGATTTCTTTTCGCTACCAAACATAGATTACAATCGTTTGGATCAACCGAGCTTTTCCACACTTACTTGTTGCTTATTTGTTTCTTCTAGATTTAAAGACATCAGAATAAAAAAGGTTGCATTCATTTAGGACGAAAGTGAAAGTGAATTTGCTTTTCAAGTTTGCATATTGGAAAGCGAATGATAAATATCTCTCATTAGTAGTATCTGTGCACTTTAGGAATTGGTGTCTGTATGCATTGAGTGACTGCCTTTGTTGTCTTGGTTTTCTTGGTTTGGAAATGATCTCTACCCTCTCGTAGGTAGGTGTTCATTGAAGAAAAAGGATTTTTCATTCATTATAGTTGCATCCTAGGATTTATTGTATACATATAGTAAGGCCTGAAAACTGAAACATAATCCAAGATCAACTCTAAAATGAACTGAATAAATCTAACAACGTATTGGGAAATAACGCACACTATTTAGAGGTCTAGGCTAGAGACGTGCTCCAGCATCGTTAAACCTAGTCACTTTTGTTTCCACTCAAGTTTGGGTGATTCCTCCTTCTGTGACTCAATAGTGGTCTAGTACAGAATTGTGCTCCCACGTACCGTCGAGTATATGGGGAGACCCCACTAGGTTATCATCCTTTATCTTTAGGAAGCCATGTCTGCCGCCTCACAAGCCGTAACGCACTGAACACAACATTCAGGAAGATCAATTGTCGTACGGAAAGTCCTTGGTTTTCATATGACTGCAAAGGTGTATATGCAGTTTTACGGATTGTCTGGTAAACCTTTTGCCTAGTTCTCCAGAGTAGTGACTTTCGCTCCTTTTCGAACTCCCTAAAAGAAAAGGTTAATCTGAGCACTTGTCACTTTAGGCTCATTAAACATTTGAAGGTGACTAGAGTCATATTTTGGTCCTTTTCTCGACTCTTTAAAGATGAAAAGGTCAAGTTGTGTTCTTGTGTCTTAAAATTTATTTGGCCACGTTCACATTTATCCTGTTAGATCTTGTTTGTGTTAGCTTGAGTAGGGTTCTTTCCATTAGTTTTCCTAGGGTTTTTGAATCGAATCACCCTGGCGAAATCATCGGTCCCGTCTCCCATTCCAAGTGACCAAGGGTCTCCCTCTTCTGTCACTCCTGAGATACTGGTTGGTAGCGATACTCTCCCTGTTATTCCAAGTATCCAACCGCTTAACTCTCGTGCTCCAGAAGATGAGGCTTATGATATTCATTGGAACCCCATCTGGGAGCCTTCCGAAGAAGATATTCTCGGTACTCCTCTTATTGTTTTGGTCCCAATGTCTTCTTCTGACATGGATGACACATCCCCCATCACAAGTGAAGGATCCGTTGCGATGAGCGGTGAAATTCCTATCCCAGCGGAAACTCCACCCTTTAGTGTCACCCCTCTTGGTGTCACGTTGCCCTTACGCTATAGGGCTTTGAGGGATGTTATTGGTTCTAGGACCTCCCTTATGAGTTATATGTGCTCTCATACCATCATTCCGACTTCAGAGTCTTTTATTCCTCAAATTCACAATGTGTTTGTCACTTCAGTCCCGATTATTCCAACTATCTGTGTGGCTTGTTCAGCCCCTATTATTGGTACCATCACTGCATCCTCAGTTGTGACCACTGTTGTTGGACCTTCCCTCGGATCAGCAAATAGTGGCCCATCGGTATCCACATCTGGAGTTGTTGATCCTACACTTAATGCCCCACCTTCTTCTGGTTCCATTCCAGCAAGGGGGCATACGATCAAAATTTGCATGCTCTTCAGAATCCGAGCGTGCAAGGCCCGTTTCATTATTACGATTCTCAAAGAGCTCACGTTTATCACCATGGGCCTTTGCCATCTCAGCCTGCAGTTGAGGTCACAGTCCCGTTAGCTGTTTCTTGGGGTACCACTGGTTCCGGTGGTGGCCAAGTACCCCCTGCGAAGTTTCAAGGACCACCTTATCAAGGTCAGCCGTCTTACACACAGCCCTCCTATGGGAAGCAGTATTACGGACAATCTTATCCAGGCCAATCTGGAGGGCCACAAGGACAACCCTTCCAGGGACAACCTTCGGCGTATGGTGGTTCATCTTTTACTTATCTTGGGCAACCCTCTGGTAATCCACGACAACCTTACGTGCAACAAGGTCAACCTGGTGTCTAGCAGTGTTACCCTTCTGGGCAGGCCGGTCAGCCTTAAGTATAGCAAGGCCAACCTAGTGTCTAGTCCTGTCAACCATATGGACAAGTTGGTCAACCTCAAATCCAATCAGGCCAACCAACTGTCTAGCCTGCTTAGCCATCTGGTCCATCGAGACAGCCTTCAGTTGTGCAAGGACAACCCAGTATCCAGTAGGCTCAACCTTCTGGGCAAAATGGGTCAATCTCAATCCCAACTAGGTCAACCTTCTAGCCAGGTGGCTCAGCCTCAATCCTCTCAAGGACATCTTTTTGGGCCCGCTCAAATGGGCACTCAAATAATTGTTCCTTCTTAAGCTCCACCCGGTTTTCAGCCCCAGTCCGGGCTCCAGACCCAAACTGCCCTTCCAGTGCAAGTTGGATCTCAACCTCAACCTGCTTATCAAATGTAGCCTGGCCCCTAGGCTCAGTTTGGAGTCCAGCTGTCTTATGGTTCCCAGCAATCCCAAGGGAAAACACAATTTCCCCCATATCAAAATTATCAACAACTGTAGGTGAGCCCTTATCAGAGTTACTAGCAACTGTATGTTGCTCCTGCAGGCCAAGTTGGTAACCAATGCAATGTTGGGGGGCAAATCCAGGGTCACCCATCTAGTTATAGCTATAACCCCTATGGACAAAATCCCTACGGACAGAACCCTCCTAGGCCAAATTCGTCCAGACAAAATCAATGGGGGCAACAAGCAGCTGGTTGGAACTCTGGTGCTACCTCCTACCTGCGGCCTCAGATGTCCTTCAATCCTCAGTTACCATTCTTAGCAACGTTGGAGTTACCGGATGTGTCAAAAATAATCAATGATCCTATCCTTCATAATCCGTATTGGCCACCGGTTCCAACTAAGATCCCCGGTGATTGTCCTAAATTCGATGGCAAAGCTGGAGAAGACCCCCAAGCCCACGTTATGACTTATCATCTATGGTGTTCGTCTAATTCGTGGCTTGATGATTCAATCCGTCTCTGCCTTTTTCAAAGGACCCTCACTGGCTCTGCTACTAAGTGGTATATTGAGTTAGCTCGTGGATCTTTTCAGGATTTTAACTCGTTGGCTATGGCATTTTTAACTCATTTTCAGTTGCCGATTCGATATGAAATGGGCACACATCTCCTGACATCCCTTAAACAAACAACAGCTACGCACATCTCCGATCATATCCATGAATGGAGATGACATCACCGTTTGATTAAGTTTTGGATTCCCGATCAGCTCCTGACCAACTGGTTCACGACCTCATTCGTCGGTCCGATAGCATGGGACATTGCTATGGGGGCATGTGTAACTGAAGACCAGGCTATTGCGCGTGCTCAGTACCTTGACCTAGTTTACTCCCTGTTCGGTACATTATATGATTATTTTCCTGATGCCCTGAGACCCGGAACCTCCAAAGCCCCGTCGACACCATCTGTTGACAGTATCATTGGTTCTGTTAATCCGCCCTCTAAGAAATCTTCTGCGAATCCTGGGAAGCAAAAGTCGAATGCTTCGAATGAAAATACTTCCCAGGCTGGATCCAATCCCGGTAATACTTCCGAGGTTAACACCATTCAGTCCACCACGATGGATAAAGCCTCGAAAGGAAAAAAGAAGGGAAAAGGAAAGAAGAAAGTTGATCAACCGAAGCAAGATTCTGCTAAACCTCCACCCAAGGAGGGAGCCAAATGTAAGCCCAAGTATCCTTGCCTTATCTGTGACGAGGATCACTATACCAAAGACTGCCCGAGGTGGTCTGAAGTTAGTCGTTTGTTGAAAGGTGCTCCTGGGACCCCTACGGTGCTGAAAGAACCTTTTCCCTCGCAGCAAACACAAATGGTGGCTAATCCATCCCAATCCTCTTCTCCCTTTGGTTCCCAAGTATTTATGGCTGGGACGATCCCCATTCACATTAATACTCGAGCAAAATAATATCCATTGCCTACCGGGAAAGAGCCTGAGGTTCCCTCCAGCGCTCCTCCGTCCAGTTCTAGTCTGCTGCATATTGAGAGGCCTAGCACTGAGACGCCCGTCTGACCCCCTCCTAAAGGTGTACTCTGGAAATCTTCTTACAACCCTAATGCTCGTGCTGCTCAGCACTATAGCATTGCTGAGGACTTAGCCCAGGCTCCAACAGCTATGTCCGCTCTAGAAGTTCTCCAGAGCTACCCCTCCAAGAGGAAGTCCTTGCTGTTGGCTATCGGTGGCATTGACCCGGCCGACTCGGATTTGATTTCTTTTGATCTCAACAGCCATATACTGAGACTGCCTCACCAAATTTCCTCCCTTATTTAGGTCATCATCAAGTCTAAAATGATTCATCGTATCGTCATTGATGAAGGTGCTTCAACTTTCATAATGTCGGTTGCTTGTTGGAAGGCTATTGGTTCTCCGACTCTGAGCCAATCTCCTACGACCTTGGACGCCTTTGATGGGAGAGAGTCTCGCCCTTATGGTATACTCCAACGTTTGCCCATTACTTTGGAAGGGAAGATGGTCGAAGTGGAAGTTGAAGTTGTTGATGCAAATCTAACTTACAACTTCCTTTTGGGCCGAAGCTAGACATATGCCATTCGAGTCGTGGCTTCATCTCTACTTTGTGTCATTTGTTTCCCTCATTAGGGGAAGATCGTCACAGTAGACCAGCTGTCTTTTTTCGCCTCCTCTTCCGAAGGCAACGTGCCTTTCGTGGAGCATACCTCCATTCCATTAGAGAGTGTGGGAGCTGGGCTCTTTAAAGATCCAGCCCTTATGGGTGTTTTTTCACTCCCACCTCTGAACGTCGCTCCTATTAATATGATTACTATTCACTATGATCCGTGGGTTCTCCCCCCCACTGATCAGATAGAATCTTGGGGCGATGAGATGCCGTTGAGTCCCGCCGAGCTCAACTATGTCGAGATTGTTTCTGCATCGGCTCCCCCTCCTGAATCTGCTCCTTTGAGTAGAGCTCTCGACTCGTACGCTCATTCCCCTTGGCTTGGAGACCATACTTCTTCAGACCCTTTAAAGGAAATATTTCCTTCTGATGAAGCCATTATCGAGACCATGTCTCTCGAGGAACCCCCTTGGTCCGTTCACCATCACCGTTCCTCATTCCTCCCTGCCCACCGGGAGATGCTTACTTCTCTCAAGCAGTTTGCTCCTTGTCTCCCATTACAACCTCTTCAGAAACCCATTCAAGTTTATCAAGTGTCCTCTGAAGGAAACATGGGAAACATCATGCAAACCTAGTCGATCAACATATCTGTTAAACCAGGGATCGTCGGGCACATCCATGTTGGAATAACTTGTACTCCTAAGGAGATTCAGCTCTATATCGATCTTTTTCGCGAATTCCATGATGTGTTTGCTTGGTCTTACAAAGAAATACCTAGCATCGATCCTAGTATCATAGTGCATGAGATACCCACGTATCTAGGTGTTAAGCCTGTTTGACAGCATTTACGCCTCGTGCACCCCCGAAAGGCCGTGACTATTAAAGCGGAAGTTGAAAAGCTTCCTAAGGCTGGTTTCGTCTACCCCATCCCACTCACAGATTGGGTCTCCAATATTGTCCCTATGACTAAAAAACAGGGCACCATCAGGGTATGTGTTGATTATCGTGATATTAATCCAGCCTGTCCCAAAGATAACTACCCCACACCCTTCATTGACCAGCTCATTGATGAGTGTGCTGGAAGTGGAACGTATTCATTCATGGACAGTTTTTCTAGTTATACCCAGATTAATATTGTGCCTGCCGATTAGCACAAGACCACCTTTATTTGTCTGTGGGGCACTTTCGCCTACCAAAAGCTCCATTTCAGTTTGAAAAATGTCGGTGCTACCTTCCAACGCGCAATGTCTTATGCATTCCATGATATTCAACATATTGTGCAACCATACCTGGATGATCTCCTAGCTCATTCCGCTAAATGACAGGACCATCCCACTCACCTTCGCAAAATCTTTCTCTACTGTCGACACTACTGCATATGGCTCAATCCACACAAGTGTGTCTTCTATGTAGAGTCTGGCAGACTTCTCAGGTTCATCATCTCCTGAGAGGGCATCCGTTTGGATCCCCTTAAAGTTGAGGCCATTCTAAATCTTCCTCCCCCTGCTTCTTTGTAGCAATTGCAAAGTTTGTAGGGCAAAGCGAATTTTTTACGACGCTTCATCCCAAACTATGCCGAAGTGGCCAAAGGTTTCATGCGGTTATTAAAGTGGGACACCCCTTTCCTTTGGGATGCCACTGCCCAAGAGTCCTTCGAGCACCTCAAGGCTCTCCTTGTCTCTGCTCCATTGTTGCATCCTCCTAATTATCATCGTGACTACACCCTATATTTGGCTGCTTCCGATACCACTATTGGCATGGTTCTCGTTCAAGATGATGATGATGGCATTAAGCATGTCATTTTTTATCTTAGCCATAATCTATTAGATACGGAATCTCGATACGCTCACGTCGAGAAGTTGGCACTGGCCGCTGTTTGTGTCGTCCAACATTTCTGCCATAACATCTTATTATGCACTACGACGATGGTTTCTGATTGCAACCCGATGACGTACATGCTATCGCATCAATTGCTGGGGGGCAAGTACTCAAAGTGGATTGTTATCCTCCAAGAGTTCGACTTGGAATTCACCACTGCCAAGTCTAATAAATCCCTTGTCTTTGTTGAGTTGCTTTGCTCTTTGCCATCTCTTGTTGCGCCCTCTCGGTTAGAGGACCATATTCCAGATGAAACCCTGTTCTTAATCAGCACTCTCGATCCCTGGTACGGGGATATCATTGTCTATCTGTAGATGTCCTCTTTTCATGCCGATGTTTCTAAGGATGATTGGCGACGGATTCGCCATCAGTCTTAGCCCTATCATATTATTGGGGACACCCTGTACCATCTCGGTGCTGACTCTGTTCTCCACTGATGTTTAACGCTCGAGGAAGCTGAGCGAGTTTTAAATGACTGCCATTCTGGCGCCTGTGGTGGTCACATGTCCGGATATGCTACTGCTCAAAAGATCCTCCGTGCCAGTTACTTTTGGCCCTCCATCTTTAAGGACTGCATTCTTGCCGTCTGCTCCTGTCACGAGTACCAAATCTACCAGCGGAAGATGCGTGCACCTCCCACTCCATTGCACCCTGTTGTTACCGTCATCCCTTTTGCAAAATGGGGCATTGATTATATGACCTGTAACCCTCGCTCAGCTGGGGGGCATGGGTATATCATCGTTGCCATTGATTACTTCACAAAATGGGCCGAGGCGATGCCCACACTATCTGAAGACGGTCACACAGTGGCGCAATTTTTATTTAATCATGTTATTTCACGATTCGGAGTCCCTCAGGCTATCGTCACTGATCACGGTAAGCATTTCCGTAATCATTTGATGACTAAGCTTACAACCCAGCTAGGCTTGTGGCATGATAGCTTGACTTCATACTATCCTCAGGCCAATGGCCAAGTAGAAGCCATCGACAAGGTCCTAGTTATGATGCTTCAATGAACCATTGGCACGCACAAGTCTAACTGACACTTGATGTTGTTCTCTGCCTTATGGGCCTACTGAACTTCTGTGAAGGATGCCACCAGTTTCACTCCGTTCCAATTGGTTTACGGACTGTAGGCTACCCCTCCCATCGAGTGCGAGATCCCTTCTTTGAAATTAGCCGTTGAATTACTCACCGACACTACTCCAGTAGAAGAGAACCTTCTTTACCTGGAGTGGTTAGACGAGATTCGTCGACTAGCCTCTCTAGCTATCGAAGCACAGAAGAAGAGAGTGAAAACTCACTTCAATCATACTGTTCATCCTCATTCTTTTGTTGAGGGAGATTTAGTCCTGCTCTACGATCAAGCGAATGATAAGCTGGGGGCAGGCAAATTCGAACCCATGTGGCACGGGCCTTATATTATAAAGCGATTTTTACAGAAAGGGGCCTATGAGTTGATTGATTATAAAGGGAATCCTCTCGATAAGCCCCGAAATGGGCTGTACTTGAAAAAGTATTATGCGTGATTTCCATGCACTTTGATTTGTACATACGTGTGTTTAACAGGTGTGTTGTGTGTGTGCATTTTCATGTTTTGGCTTAGTGTGTCAGCATGATTTCTGCTTATTGTGTTTTTTTTTGCTTCTTGTGTAGATGTCTAGTGCACCTGATGTTGGTTTCGCTGATGATGCCTACCGCAGTACCTGCAACTTGTCCTCTGCAGCATGGGTGATCTATGATCCTCATGGTGAGCTAGTAGACCTTCAAGGCATTTGTCTAGGTTGTACCACAAACAATGTCATTGAATATAGTGTAGTTATTGAGTTACTGGCCGAGGCGATTAATCTCGATATTCGTACATTGGTTGTGAACCTGGATTCTCAACTCGTTAAATTGACCATCTAACGGGCGATATTCCGTCAGAGACCATCAGATTTTGAGGTTGTATTTACGTGTTAAATTTTTAGAAATGAATTTTTATTTCATCACATATCAACACATTCCACAAAGGTTAAACACGTTAACTGATGCATTGGCGAGCCATGTATTAGATAGACATTTATGTAACATGTAATCAAAACAGCAAGATAGAAGCATAAAAAACACAATAAACC
>APFE031751251.1:0-14007 GCA_000404065.3 Pinus taeda
AATTATTCTCTCATACATGCTATGGATTCTATAATATATTTTTACTTAATAAAAAAATATCTTCATTTTCTAAGTTCCTTTTCCCTATTTTGAAAATATTCTAGTAGATAATATAATACTCGTGTTAGTTTTTAGGGAGCTTTTGATTCTACCCACATTATGTATAATACTAGCATATTGGGATTTAAGCTACAAATTATAAATAAGCTAAAATCACAATCAAAATTAATTTTTTTTCCATTACACGGGAAGAACCTCTCAAGGTTAATAGCCAAACAGAATTTGTTGGGAAATTTATCCATATTTACTTGTCAAATATAGCCATTTTTTTCCACCATCAACGTGATATATTAAAATAATCAAAATTCGGAAATTTACCAGTATTTACTTGTCAAATATAGCCATTTTTTGTCCACCCATCAACATGATATATTAAAATAATTAAAATTCACAATAAAATTGCAGAAACGGTTAAATGCTTCAGATTTAAAATTCCTACAATGGCCTCCATAGATTAAACAGGTTATTTAGCATGTTAGCCGCCCTTGCTTAGTGAGGGATTAATTCTATTAACTAAGCAAATTTTCATGATTGTATTTAAATTCTATATACCACAGGACAGAAGTGTTTATGATCTTTGCATATTGAAACAACAATTTACTTCAATTTTATAATAAGACATAATTACAATTAATTTTTTATCTTTAAACTTTTTAGATTTATTTATTTTTTTAATAATTTTATTTAAATTTTAATAAATAAATATTAAAATGTAAATTGAATTATTAAATATGTATGAAAAATTGTTTTTTTTTTTTTTTTAGAACATGAAATTTTATAATTTAAAATAAGAAAATTAAAGCATTTTTTATTATTGTATAATCAAATTTTAATTATATTAAATAAAATATTTAATTATTAATTAAACATAGATCCTATCTTAATTCTAGATCCTATCAGGTAGCCAAATGGAATCAAATCTTTAGAGGTCAAACTTTTTGACTGTAAAAATGTTACCACCTCGAGAGATTAAACTCTAAAAACTCATAGATCCCGAATTAAAATAAATCTAATTGATTAATTATTAATAATTATATATAATTAATTATTTTTTTATTATATATATTATATATATATATATATTAATTTGACCAAGTCAAAATGTTTAGATAACACAGTATAACATGATATTACACCATCTCTTTCATAGTGACTTCTAGAGTGTTCAACTCAAAAGTGTAATAAATTAAATTAAATTAAAACAAATCATAAAATATTTTGAGTATGAAATGAGAGATGGTTGTTTGAGAGGTCGTACTAATAAGCCATGGTATTGTAACAAATCTCATTCACATCTTAATAATATCTATGATAAAAAGGGGGTGAATATGGGTGGTTTGAAATCTTATTATATTGTGAATATTAAGTTCCTATGTACTCATTAATGAAATTTAAATATCGTAAGTTATTATTTTAACTTAAAATGGATCTTAATTATTAGCTACTATATATAGCTTATAATTTTTAATGTGAGAGGGGGTTTAGATATAGCTTAAAAGTAATTATAATTTTTTTATAAACCACACTAGATGGTCTGAAACATCGACCAACTAATACTAACAACATTAATCCGAACGACATGCTTACTATATTATGGATCACAAAATCCTAAGATCTAACAATAAAAAAAGGTTGTAAAATTAAATTCAAATAAAATATTTTGATTATAAAATGAGAAATTGTTTTTGGGCATGTTGTATTGAAGAGTCACAGCATTAGCTTGTGGTATTGTTATGAAGCCTATTTACAAGTTAATAATATAATGGAGATGTCTTTTGGTTTAATCAAATCTGGTCATCTAATGTGGTTCATCCTCAAGACAAAAGTTAACTTTAAATAGTAAAGATGCATTTGGGTCCAAAGTTAGCAATTGGGAATTAGTCATTAGGAGTTAGTTATTATAAGAATGCAATTAATATTAATTTGGTATTGAATTAAATTAATATTCAATTATTAATTATTAATTATCCGTTATGAAATAATGTGGTTCATCCTCAAGACAAAGGTTAACAAACTAATCAATCCATTATTTAAAATAGTAAAGATGCATTTGGGTCCAAAGTTAGCAGTTGGGAATTAGTCATTAGGAGTTAGTTATTATAAGAATGCAATTAATATTAATTTGGTATTGAATTAAATTAATATTATATTTCCATATAAAATAACTAGTTAAAACAATTGAAATAAATAATTAATTAACAAACACAGATATATATATATATATATATATATATTATAATATATATATATAATATAATATATATATAATGAATAAATAAATATGAATATTATAATTAATTATTAGAAATATGAATTTAATATAATTGATTATAAAAACTAATTATTATTATTGGGTTTAGAGGTTCTCTACAACCTAGTATAGGTTTGATGTTTAGATGTAATGCAAGTATGTAAACAATTTTAAATGTTGGCCTAATTAATAATAAAATGTTAAAGTAATAAAAATAATAAAATTCAGCTTGTTATATTTTTATTTTGTTATTAATTTTTGAATAGGTTTTGTTACAATACCATGGATCAATACCATGGCTTATCAATACCACATGCCCAAAAACCATAACCTATTTCACACTTTAAATATTTTATAACAATACAAATTGTTAATCATGGATATTCATCCCCACTATACGGTGGATATTATAACTTGTAAAAAATAGGCTTTGTTACAATACCATGTGCCAATACCATGGTTTATCAATACCACATGGCCAAAACACAACTTATTTCACAATCAAAATAATTTTATATCAGTATGAAAATGTTCTTAACCATGGTTATTATTAACTTACAAATATGCTTTGTTACAATACCATGAGCCAACAACATGGCTTTCAATACCACATGGCCAAAACACATAACTTATATCACAATCAAAATATTTTATATCAGTATGAAAATATTCTTAACCATGGATATTCACTTACGCTTTACCATTGATATTATTAACTTACAAATATGCTTTGTTCCAATACCATGGGTCAATAGTATGGATTTCAATACCGCATTCCCACAACAACATAACTTATTTCACAATCAGAATATTGTATAAGAGTATGAAAATATTCTTAACCATGGATATTCGCCCCCACTTTATCATGAATATTATTAACTTGTAAATAGGCTTTGTTATAATACCATGGCTTATAAATATCATTTTCCCAAAATATATAGCTTATTTTACAATCAAAATATTTTATAACAATATGAAAAAATTCTTAACCATAGATATTGACCCCTACTTTTTCCATTGATACTTGTGAATAGACATTGTTACAATACCAAGGGCCAATACCATGGGTTATCAATAATGCATGCCCAAAACTCATAACTTATTTCACAATCAAAATATTTTATAACAATATGACATGATTCTTAACCATGAATATGATTAACTTGTAAATATGCTTTGTTACAATGCCATAGCCAATACCATGGCTTTTCAGTACCACATGCCCAAAAACCATAACTTATATCACAATAAAAATATTTTATTTTAATTCAATTTTATGATATTTTTTTAATTGAATCTAAAAAGAAAAAATTATAATTAATTTTGAGATATATATAAACCTTGTTTCCTTAGGGATATGAAAATATTCCCATGGAAATTAAATTAACTTTTAATAAAGTTAAAAATGAGAATACTTTTATATATAAAGACTTAAAATTTGTAAAATATAAATAATATTATTAAAAACCAGATCCATCCTAACTAAGTATCTAAGTGATGAGAGCAATCAAAGTGACTAATGATACTAGAGGAAAAAGAGTGCATGGTTTTTTTAAGTATTCCATTATTGTATTTTAGTTGACATGATTGATCCGAAATATAGATTCAATCTTTTACAACCAATTAAGGTTTTTTTTTTTAGATACTTTCCTAAACACAATACAATGGGATCAAATTTAAAAGAGGAAGGGGAAGGGGGTGAAGGGGTGAGGGAGAAAGGGGGAAAGAACAAATACATAGAGAGATAGACGTGGAGAGAGAGAGGGAGTGACAAGAAAGAGATGGAGAGAGAGTGAGGGAGAGAGGAGAGGGGGGAAGAGAAAGAAGAGGAGATGATAGAGATAGGGAGAGAAGGGGAAGAGGGAGAGGGATGCACAAATATGGAGGGAAGAGAGAGATGGAGAGATCGATGGAGATAGTGACAAAATGTGTGTGTGTGTGTGTGAGAGAGAGAGAGAGAGAGGAGACAGACAAGGAGACAAGGGGAAGAGAGGAGAGGAGAGAGACAAGGAGAACAGGGTAAGAGAGAGAGAGGGAGACACAAAGATGGAGTGGAGAGAGAAAAGGACAGAAGGTTGGATATAGTGACAAAGTTCAAGGGACTAGAGAGAGAGAGAGGTATGGGGGGCGGAGACGGAGGTAGGTGGGAGAGAAAGGAAGATAGATAGGAATCAAGAGAGAGAAGGAGAAAGAGTTGGAGTTGGAGGGGGAGAGAGAGGGATTGAAGAAGAAATACATAGAGGGAGAAAGGTGGAGAGAGAAAGGGAATTACAAGGGAGCAATGGAAAGAGAGTGAGGGGGAAGAGTAGGAGGGAAGAGAGAGAGGGAGAAAATGGGAAGAGAGATAGAGAAAGGGGAGAGAGAGAGAGGGATAAAATGGGAAGAGAGATAGAGAAGAGGGCGGAGAGAGAGCGAGAGATACTTAGACATAGCTAGAGAATGTGTATGTTTGGGGGGTTAGATAGAGAGAGAAAATAAGAAAGGGACACATAAATGAAAATATAGATATTATATATTATCATATAAGGAGCTTAGATACATCTTAGCCCTGGATCTATCAAGTGTCTGGAGAGATCAAATCTCTTGAGGTGCAATCATTTCCTCAAGTTTCACACTAAAAAAATAGGTTTGCACCTTGAGAGATTGGATTCATTTCGATGCTTGATAAATCTGAGGTTAAGATGGATCTAGGTTGGTTATATCATTCTTTGAAAATATAATTGATAATAAAAAAAGGGAGGGCAATCAAGAAGAGAGGGAAGGAGCTCTTGCTTAATTTTCCATCATCCTGTTGGGATTGATTGCTTGCTTCTCAATCTCAATGGCCTATCTTAGCTCCCCATGATGGAAATGATCAACCCTTGTGATGAACCACATTAGATGGTTCTAAACATCAACCAAATCTTAATGATACGATTAATCTAGAAAGCATCTTCACTATCATTATGGATTACAGAATTACAAAAGTTTAAGATCTAGCAAGTTAATAATATCTCTCGTAAAGTGGGTGTGAATATCCATGGTTAAAAATATTAGTACATTGTAAGCTTATTGTAAGTATTAGAGTTTTTAATTTAAATAAGGTTAAAAAATCATTATTTTAGTTTATAGGGTAAAATCAATCCTAAGCTATAACAAATTGAATTTTATTAGTTTATTACTTTTAACTTTTTTGTAGACACTACAAAATCTCTTACTTTAAACATTTTATTGTTATTTAATTGAACCCGCATGTAAATTTTTACAAATCCTTTACATATTATAAACTGAAGCATATTTAAAAATATTTACTTTCTTATATTACAGCTACATATCTCTCCTATACTTTATTTTTGAAAATTGTGGTTGAGGCATAAAGGGATTACATTCTATAGGTTTTCAAACAAAAGTAAGCAACTAGAATTTTTTAATTGTTACATTAAAACTTGATGGCTAAGCCCACTAGAGACCACAAAATTACAAAGTGATGTAAAAGACGGGACAAAGAAGACATTGCAATCAGGAGAATTTGAGAAGGGCAACTCTGACATATAGTCTTTCCAAAATGGATGCAAAGCATGGAAAAATTACTTAGCATTTGGACGAGCTGACTAGTTTAGAGTTGGAAGAGGATCATCCTTAAATAGTTGATGGGATAGAAGGAGAACTTGAGAGAAGGAGGTTTGTTGGGTTCTTTCATGCTACAAAAGATGCAAAGAGCAGGCCAACCAGACGCACTTGCAGAAAAAGGAGGAGATGTTCTTTCATAGGTCAATTCGTTGATTTAAGTGAAAACGTACTATCATCCATAGTTCTTCTAAATCAACAATTAGCTATGTAGGAGCATCCAATTCAAATCATAACTCGTGTATGAAGTCTCCATGAGAGTGTACTTGGGCATGAGTATGATGTAGTTCGTTGTAATCAATCGTGTAGGGGAACAACCTCGATGAAACATGGGACTCTAGGGGATCTAGAGATTAGGAGAGAAGAACCAATTGAAGGGAAGCAGTTATTGTTGGGTTGCCAACTTGGATGGAAATGGAACATAGACGGGGAGTGAAAATGGCATATATATGACCTACAAAGCATAAAACAGAAGGAAGAAAAATAATTTTCATGAGGCGAGACTACAATTCCATAAGAGTTGAGTTAGTGGAGAGGTATGGTGGGATGTTCCTCTTGTGTGGATTTATGATCTTATTTCACCTTTTGAGTGAGAGATGTGGAGAGACTCTTGTGATTGATATGGTTATAAAATTAGAACGAGGCCACATTGACTCATTATAACTATAAGTCCCTTTTACCCCTAGTTATATTGCTTCACTGGCTTGGGAATTTTCCACATAGTTGTTGGCTATTATACCTATAAGTTTGTTTTGCTCCAATTTGTATTGCCTCATTGGCTTGGGAATTTGCGATAGAGTTGTTGGCTATTATAACTATAAATCCCTTGCTGTATTGCCTCAGTTTGGGAATTTTCCACATAGTTATTAGTTCTTTAGATGTGGAACCAAACATTTTGGCACGCCATTATGGATGATAAAGCTCGTATTTTGGATAAGATTGCTTATAGAAAAAGATCTTAGGCTTAGGTTTTTCCTTTTTGTATGTGTTAAATTATGATTATAAATCTCTAAAACCAATAAAGTGGTGAGAAGCTTTGTTATAGAACATAAGTTTTTACCGAATTGTTAGTCATAACCCTTAGCTGTAAGAAAAACTTCATCTAGAATTCCTATTGATGGAAGAGCTACCTACGCATGTCCTCCCTAATAATTTCTTTAATATATTAAAAATATAATAAATAAGAATACTTTAATTTTTCCTTTAATATATTTTTCAATAATATTTATTTTTTTTTAGTTTTCTTAAAATTATTATAGATATTACTTTATTTAATATAATAATAATTTTTAATGACTAAAATATTATTTTAACATTTATTAAATAAATATATATATTTAAATATTATTATTCATTAAATTCCCTTAAAAATTGAACAAAATTTTATTACAAAATTTAAGCTCAAAACATATATTAGTCAATAGTAATACCGAGCATTAAAATTGTTATTAAAAACTATCTTAAGATTTTAGAGGACGGATTTTTTTAATCATAATCACTTGCAATATTTAAATCTTCTCAACTACTTGAGCACTTTTCTGCCGAAACTTTTATGAAAAAACAAAACCGTAATTGAATATATATCATTACTATATATAAAAATATTACTTATTTTAATTCATTTTTATATATATAATATTTTTATATATATTATATACATTTAACTCCAAATTTAATTAACATGATGTTAAATTGGATTTATATTTAATATTATTATTCATTAAATCCCTTAACAATTTATCAAAATTTTATAATAAAATTTAATGATTTAATTAGAAAGCTCAAATAATATATTATTCATTAATTAACAATGTAATACAATCAAATCAATTAAATGTACCTTACAATTATATTAAAATTGTTGTGCCTAACACCTTCATAATCATAATCAAAATTAAAGGTATCACAATCATAATTCTTTAATTCTTTTCAAGGACCTAATCACTTCTTTACTATGCAAATACAAACTATAATTAAACCTTTTTCTGCAAATTATTTCTAACTTTATTTTTTAACTTTTATTTCTTATTAAAAAATAAAGATATTTTTTTGATTGACAGAGGTGTATTCAGTTTAACTCAGTTTAACTCAAGTGTGTTTGCCAAAACGGGAAGAGAGTTCTTCGGTTACAGTCACTTGTTTTCCCAGAAAACGGGGAGAGAGCTGTTCAGTTTAACTAAGAGAGTATCAGAGGGATTTGATGGCGCTCTTCTTCAAGCAATGCAGAAGAAGATATCATATATACGGATGTTAGACTGTGTGGATTTTAATGTGCATGTGGTGTAAATTTGCGTTTTCAAAATTGCGGATGAAAACCACAACAATAGAAAGCATCTTGGGATACTACTTCTCCTCTCCTCTCTTTTTCGTACTCTATCTGAAAATGATAATGAAAATGATAATAGAAGATGAGAAAAGAGGAGAAGTATTATCTGTAGATGCCCCCTCTTGTTTCTTTGAAAAGGTAACGACAATTTGAAATAAATTCTAGAATTGCTTTTGAAAAGGGATGAGCACATGCATCAGAAAAAGCAGAACAACGCCTCAGAATCTGGATGGTGAGAGCACTGGGAACAACGCCTCAGAATCTACATGGTGAGAGCACTGAGCACGAGGCAGTTTGCAGTGTACTCTCTTCTTTATCGCTTTCCATTTGCCCCTTCCAAGAAGGGCATGATTGACGTTTTCAATTTCCTTCATGTCGACTCACGTGTTTTGTGATACTTATTTCTATTAGTGCTCAGGGTCAACATAATGGTACTTATTTCTATGAGTGGTTTCCGGTAATCAAAATCATACATATTGATCTGGGTCATTTGGTGTAAAACTAATTTATACCTATTTGTCGCTACTGGTTGTTTCGGGTAAGCGCGTAATTCATACATCTCGCGCCAGCCCATTTCTTGACCTGTAAATTTAATACTAAAAATATTTTACTATATGATCAGAAAAAAGGGACTGATGGTCTGCAGAGCTTGGGTCGACACAGTTTATACCCAGCAGAGGAACCAATGGAGAAAGTAGCATAATACAGGGAATTCCATCGTCGCATATCAATATTAATTTGGCCAACCAGTAAATCCCTCAACACAACACATTTAAATAATAATTATATAGTATGAACAAAACCACTCAATTATAATATGAAAAAACCCACTCAATATCTATCAGTCAACCAAATTTAAATAATAACTAACTATATAATATAAAGAAACAATAAAATATCTCCTGCATGCATGCATGCATTCATAGATTAAAAAGGGCAAGCTGAACAGTAAATTTCCGCACATGAAAATAAGTGACATCGGAGCGACGGGCGGATGGGATGTTCGATCTGTTAGACCTTTGAAAACTAAATGAAGAATAAATACCGTGACAATTTTTTTATCAAAAATTAAGATAATATAAAAATATCTCCACAAAAAAACCCTTAAAAAGTTGAGGACTCACAAGAAAATTTCGTTATGATGTCAAACAAATTCATAACTATACCAAAAGCTACTCTTTAATTTAATGGTCTCTTCAGAAAAATGCTGAAAAATTAGAAAGCAAAGGATTATGAAATTTAAAGAACATCGAATCTATCATCAAACAAGATTAGAAAGAAAGAAGATACACTACACACGAAAACTGAATCAAATAATCGGCACCCAATAAACCCAGGAATTTGGCAATCCCTAAACAGGGTACAGACACACGACACAGAGGCAATTTAGATAGGAACCAACAGAGGGTCACAGCCACACAAACATTGACATACACAAGAGAAAACACTTCCAAACAAACAAAAAATTTCGCTGCAAATACAAAAGAACTGCTAACTATTCATGTGAAGCCACCCAGGCCATCCCTCGTGTATTTCAAAGAAGCTGTGATCGGTTAATGGAGCCGATCAACGTCTATAACGAAAAAAAATCCTGAGATTCTTTTCTTGAAATTCTAGTGCAATGCACCTCGGTAAAAGACTCAGATCTTTTTCGAGAAATTCTATTCACATCCACATCAGCTATCCGCGTCGGTGCAAATTTGGAATGTTCACACAAATTTGGAATGTGCTTGAATTTGAATTTGAAATTAAGGTGGAATTTTTTAGGAGTGGAATTTAAGGTGGAATCTTTGAGGAGGCTCATTGAAATGCATGTTGCTTGGAGGAGTGTCATCAAAACAAGCGACATCAACACACAAATCCTAAATTAACTTGGACTCATGGCCTATTTCCTTCCGAAATATTTCAGATATTAATAATAATAATTAAAAAACAAAAAACTCCAAAATATGAAATAACTATGATGCATGAGTTTGTCGGAAACGCCTCACAAGCCGGAGTGAAAGCGGTATTGTCTAAAGTATATCCGTTGATCTGTCGAAAGCCAAAGAAAGCCGAAATATCCGCTGACCTATAAAAAGAAAAGAAAGCGGTTATCTCAAGTATATCCGCTTATCTGTAAAAAGCAAAGAAAGCGGAAGAGGTACAAAGAAATTTAGTTTGTGATATGTTTTCTGGGAAGAGCCTCCATTTGGGTGTCTGGTTCTTGTGCCTTTTAGGTAAAATTTAATGCCCAAAATTTGTATGTTGACAGAAGAGGATGACAATGGATCTCTGTTGGATGCAATTTTGATGAATTCTCTTCCCGTCGATGAGCACAGTGGATTTGGTCTGGAACTGTTCCAGAAGATCCTCTGCTATTTCTTGATCCTCTGCTATTTCTCGATTCGGTTATTGATTTAGATATACGCTCTGTCCCTTTGTATATATCGAAGTAAATTCATTTATGATTTAGAACCTCTGTCCCTTTGTATGTATATATCGAAGTAAATTCATTTATGATTTGATGCGCAGGAACCACCAACCGCCAAGGTGAGAGTTGTTATATTACAATGCGCTCTTGTTGCTCCTGCTACGCAAACCCTCGTTCACCTTGTGCTATTTTCTTTGACTATTCCAAATTGGTTTCAGGTACTCTGTTTATTTCCTTCCTCTGTGCTTTAATGTAATTTGTTGTTCTCATAAAGTCTCTATTTCTTTTTCTTTAACTAGTTTAACCTCCCTCGCCTTAGTTTAGTTGATTTTGATAATTAGTTTATCATGTTCGATGTAGGTTTCATTTCTATCTTGGCTTTCAAATTTGTGCTGGTTGGTTGCAAGAAAAATGACCTGCAAAATTTTGAGGGTTTCCCTTAGGTTCGGCTTCCAGAACAAGTATAAACTCATTTTTCCATATTAGGGTAAAATCCATTGAGTTCTTGAGACGAATTTCAACCAACCTGAAGACTATCCTTCATTGCCATTTTCGATAGATTTCAAGGACACTGCACTAGCTGTATGGTGGCCCAGCATGTAAAACAGTGGCAATGTTTGGTCCTCATCTCATCTCATCTCATCTTCGGAGGAGATAAACTTCCATCTCCTTTTAAATCGTCCAGTTTCCAGTGAAGCCCGCAGGAGATCGAATCCTTCCTCCAGCTGTGCAACCCAGATTTTTGCGATTTGACTGTATAGAAAACAAATCCCCTACGGACTAAGAGATTGTTCCATCGTTTTTATTTCTATTTCTATATCTATTTCTATTTCTGACCAGGGGATCAACTTCGGCTAAATCTAATATCACCCAAATCTGCAAATTGAAAGCAATCCATCAATGCCACAAAATCTGTACTACCTAACCAAATAATGGGTCTGACATTCATCCTTTTTCAAATCACATTTGAACCCATTTGTTGGATTTTAGTGTGAGATTTCCTTCGAGAGTCATCCCTTTCCAGTTGACTATCTATGAATCTATTCGGAAAGACGCCGATGCACTATCCCATTACTGTTTGTTTTGGAAATATATAGTTTCATTTTTTACAAATAACTTAGCGCCAACTCTGTATAAGACACAACCCATCATTTTACATGAAAGAATGGCGTGGTTGTCCACTTATCCTGTTTGAATTTTTCTTGCATTCAACGACCTATGAACCCCAGCCAATTAAAATTAAAAGCAATCCATCCATGCCACAAAATCTGTACTACCTAACCAAACAAATAATGGGTCTATTCATCCTTTTTCAAATCACATTTGGGCCCATTTGTTTTATCTATAATTGTGAGATTTCCTTCCCGAGTCATCCCTTTCCAGTTGACTATCTATGAATCTATTCGGAAAGACGCCGATGCACTATCCCATTAGTGTTTGTTTTGGAAATACATAGCTTAATCTTTTACAAATAACTTAGCGCCAACTCTGTATGAGACACAACCCATCATTTAACGTCAAAGAATGGCGTGATTGTCAAGTTGTCCTGTTTGAATTTTTATTGCATTCGAGGACCTATGAACTTCAAACATTAAAATTGGACTTCTTTCTTTATGGAACATTTCAAACCCTGCCTCTTCTTCCAGCCTTGTTTTCTGCATTTATGGATAATTTGGAATGTTCACTACTTGTTTATAATTGTTTTTGTGCAACTATTGAAATACATATTAGTGAACCAATACATACCGACGTACTGCTGTTTTTGTAACCTTGTGTTTCGGCCACCCTAATACATCTTAGTGAACCAATACATACCGACGTACTGCTGTTTTTGTAACGTTGTGTTTCGGCCACCCTAACCTGATTTGGGCCAATGACGAGGAATATTATTGTAGTTCCATTTCAGAGTAGATGTGTGAGATTATAATTTTACTATTATTATTATAGAGGAGGTTTTCTGAAGTATTGTTGTGTTTGTGTTATACTTATAATTAGGGGTTTCCAGAATCTATGTTTATGATCACTGTGATTGTTGCTTATTTTATTTTCGTTAAGATTTTATATAATTAATTTATTGATTTTAAATAGTTTTGGTCATTAAGAATAAACACTGACTTCTGTGCAATCTCTTCTCTTTCAACCACGTTTCATACTATTTATATAAATCTTATAAATTTTTATTAATTAAATTGCTGTTTTCATAATTACTTATTTATATTGCAATTTTTCTTATATATTATTTTTACACTATCATGTATATATTGATATCTGAATTATCATGATAAATAATGAATCAATAAGTATTGTAAATAAAGAGAATGAAATGATATGCAATATTAATTTGTTTATTTTTAGTTTCCTCGGGAGGAGGAGGAGGAAATAATGACTCACTAAGTATTCTAAATAAAGAGAATGAAATGATATGAAATTTTAATCTTTTTTGTTTTTTTTTTTTAAAGTTTTCAGAGGAGGTAGAGGAGGCAAAGGAAGAGGCGGAGGAAGATGAGGTGGAGGAGCAAGTGGTGGTGGACGAGGAGGAGGAGCAGTATGAGGTGGTGGTGGTGGAACCGCACGTAGAGTAGGAGTAGGAGGAGGAAGCGAAGGTTGTGGTGGAGGAGGAGTAGGAGGAGGTGGAAGTGGAGGTAGAGGAGGTGGTGGTGGACTAGGAGGAGGAAGTGGAGGTGGAAGAGGTTGTGGAGGAAGTGGTGGAGACGGAGGCGGAGGAGGAGGAGGTGGTGGTGGTGGTGGTGGTGGTGATGGCAGAGGAGGTGGAGTTGGGAGAGGACGATGAGGAGGGGGAGGAGGTGGAGGTGGAAGGCGATGAAGGGTGTGGAGGTGGAGGTGGAGGTGGTGGTGTAGGAGGAGCTAGAGGAGGAGGTGGCAATGGTGGTAGAGGAGAAGGTGGTGGAGGTGGGGGAGTAGGATGAGGAGGAGGAAGAGGTGGTTGGGTGCAAGTAGAGGTGGAGGTGGAGGAGGTGATTGGTGGAGGTGGAGGAGGCGAAGGTGGTAGAGGTGGTAGAGAAGGTGGTAGAGGTGGAGGAAGAGGAGATGCTGGAGGACGATGTGGAGGAGGAGAAGGGGGAGGATGAGGAGGAAGTGGTGGAGGAGGTGGAGGTGGAGATGGAGGAGTTGGAGGAGAAGGAGTAGGAGTAGGAGGAGGAGGAGGTGGGAGTGGAGGTAGAGGAGGTGGTGGTGGATGAGGAGGAGGAGGAAGTGGAGGTGGAAGAGGTGGTGGAGACGGAGGAGGAGGAGGAGGAGGAGGTGGTGGTGGTGGTGATGGTGGTAGAGGAGGTTGAGTTGGGGGAGGATGATGAGGAGGGAGAGAAGCATGAGGGGGAGGTGGAGGTGGAC
>APFE031751252.1:0-70344 GCA_000404065.3 Pinus taeda
TTTGATTATTCTTTTAAGGCATACCTTCTTTTCATTTTTTAATTTTCATAGTATGTACACAAAATATGGAACCTTTGCAGCCTGCAATGATGAACATATTTAGCCCTTCCACTGTCAATCATGAAAGATGAAACCTATTGGTATAGGAACCTAACAGTGGCTCCACTTGGGGATGGCTTTACCTGGTGGAAAGCCAAGAACAGCAGGTTAGATAGCCTTATTTTCTTCCTCTCTCTGTAGTGAATTTGCTCTAGTATTTCCACCTTTGATCTGTACTTAGTGAGATGGTATGCAGTGCTTCAAGACCTCTTTAGGACAACAATAAATATTTGATGACTTGCTTAGCCTGTATCATTGCCTATCATTGGTTTTCTGTTTTGAAGACCTTGCTCTCCTCTGTTCATCTGAGCTTTCTCTAGCATCTATATCATCTTGATGTGGTTTTGCTGATCTTTCTTCAAAATCTGTTGTCGCTGCTCTTCTATATATCTACTGAAAAAAAGGAAAAAGTGCTTGAAAATATAGACCTTTATGTACAATATGGGGCCATCCTATGCTTATGTATCATGGTAGTGCTTTAACATTCTCCCATTCACTGGGCCTTCATCATTGTTTGAATCATCTAGACTCTTGAGAAAGAAGGTATTGTTACCTTGTACAACTTGAATTGTGAATGGCCCTTTCCACAGAAAGTCAAACTTGCCATGCTTTCCTTTGTCTTCCCTCCTAGAGTCCCATTTCAGTACTTTGTTACCTATGAAAAAGTCCTCAACCTTTGTTCTTTTGTCAAACACCTTTTTGAGCTTTTCCTGTAGAACTTGGGTCCTATGATACACTTCTTCCCTTGTTTGTTGTAAGTGGATTGTCTGATTGATCCTTCTCTGGATATCGTTGGGTTCAACCTGTATTTCTTGTAGCAATTTGATTACAGGGATCCCAAGGGAGGATGGGAACACAACTTCTAGGCCATATACCAATTCATATGGGCTAGTACCAATAGATCTTTTTGTGGTCAATCTATCTGCCCATAGTGCATTCACCAACTTTTTATGCCAATTCTTTTTGTTCTCCTCCAAGACCTTTTTAATGATGTTGATCAGGCTTTTATTGGAGGACTCGGCTAGGCCATTGCCTTGAGGGTAATAGGCTGTTGAGTGACCTAGGGTGATATGATATTTGTGACAGAAGCTGATCATTTTATTGGATTTAAAGGCAGCTGCATTATCTGTTATGATTTTCTCTGGGCAGCCAAATCTGGACAAGATATTGGTTGCTAGGAATTGTATGATAATTGAATCATTTGCTTGTCTACAAGGTATAGCCTCTATCCACTTGGTGAAGTAATCAGTAGCTGTCAAGATCCATCTATGCTAGCCTGAGGATGAAGGGTGTATTTCTCCAATGAAATCTAAACCCCATTGTTGAAATAGTTTTTCAGTTGAAATGGGCCTGAGGGGTAAGGGAAGCAACTTCTTCTTTCCGTCAAAGATCTGACATTTATGACATTACATTACAAACCTTTTTGCATCAGTAAACAGGGAGGGCCAATAAAACCCAGCCCTTAGGATTTTGTCAGCTGTGGATTTCCAGTATAAGTGTCCTCCACAGTCTCCTGTATGAAATTCTCCGAGGACCTTATCAGCTTCATCTAAAGTCAGGCAGTTGAGTAGGACACCTTCATGATTTTTCCAAAATAACACATTGTCTATGATACAAAATTTTGCAGCCTTCAGTTTTAGAAATCTGTTCTTGGTTCTGGATAACCCTGGAGGAGCTTGCAGGTTTAATAATACAAAACATATGTCAGCATACCAAGGTGATTCTAGAAAGGCTTGATTGATCTGTGGAGTCGCCATCTCCTGTTCGTTATCCAATTCATTTATGTCAAGGGCTTCAAAGTTAGTCTCAGTCATTAGCTTAGCTAGCCCTTGTCCTTTTATAAGCTTTGTTGGTTTGATTTCTATATCATATTCCAGAATATTGGCAATCCATTTGCCCCTCTTGCCTTCCATTCCCTCTTGGGTTAAGATATCTTTGACTACTGCATTGGGCACATATGCAATTATGTGAGAGTATAGGATGTAAACTCTGAAATCCTTGATGGCTTTAACCAGGGCATATGCTTGTTTTTCCATGATTTTGTACTTGAGTGGGGCATCCCTAAGGGCTCTACTGAAAAAGGCAATAGGTTTTTCACATCCCAAATCATCCTTTTGCAGTAGGACAGCAACAATTGTGTTTTCAGAGGCAAAGGAGAAGATTATAAAGTCTCTATCAAAACTAGGGCTTGTAAGCACAGGAGTTTTTGTCAGGGCTATCTTTATTTCTTCAAAGGCTTGTTTAGCCTCAATTGTTCCTTTGACCTTGGCATCTTTATTGAGCATATTTTTCAACAATCTTATCAGCTCAGCCAAGTTGGGGATAAGTCTTCTTAGGAAATTAATCTTCCCCGGAAAGGCTTGTAATTCCTTGATGTTTCTTGGATGGGGGACTTGCAGGATAGCCTGAATCCTATCGGGTTCAATTCTTATGCCATCTTTTGAAATTATGTGACCGAGGAGTTTGCCTTCTTCCAGGCCAAATAGTGATTTCTTTGGGTTTAAAGAAATGCCATACTTTCTGCAAATTAAGAACACTTGTCTAAGGTGTTTTAAATGCTCCTGGTCTGATTTTGAGAAGGTTGTTAGATCATCAAGGTAGATGACTAAGAAATCATGGATTTCTTTGGCAAAGGCTATATCCATTTCCCTTTGAAATGTGGCTCCAACATTCTTGAGTCCAAAAGGCATTTTGACATATTTTAAAGTTCCCCAAGGTGTGGTGAAGGCAGTTTTATCTTGGTCATCTAGGTGGACTAATATTTAATTGAATCTAGAGAAGCCATCCAGTAATGAAATCCTTGAGGCTCCCACTACCCTTTATAAGATGTGATCCATTTTTGGCAAGGGGTAGTGGTCTTTGAGAGAGACTTTGTTTAAGTTTCTCAGATCCACAGAAATTCTTATCTCCCCTGTTTTCTTTCTTGTGGGTACAAGGTTGGAAATTCATTCAGAAAACCTTATGGGAGCAATTATCCCAGCTTCATACATTCGTTTTACTTCCTTCTCTATTAGGGGAAGAAGTACTGGATTGAATCTTCTTAGCTTCTGTTTAAAGGGTTTTTGGTTTTATTTCAGGGGGATTGTGTGCTGGATCACTATAGTATCATAGGACTTAAGGTCCTCATAGCTCCAGGCAAATACATCCCGAAATTCTTTGAACAGCTTGATATATTATGGCCTCTTATAAGGAGGCAGGGTTCTAGAGAGCTTGATCATTTTGGGATTTTCAATGGTCCCAATGTTACACTCCTCTATTTCTGCATTGATGGGTTGCATCTTTGGTTTTTTAGAGAGATCATTTGAATCAAAGATGTCTTCTAAAGGAGCAAGACCTGTAGGCAAGAAATTGTCTTTTAACTGAATTAATTATGTTTCTTCCTCATTAATTTCATCCAGATTTGCTATCTTTAATTTCTGCAAATTGGCAGGGTCAAAGGTTGTAGGATGTAATATCCTATCTGTTGTTTTAGATGATATACTGGCGTTTAGTTCATCCTTTTGGTTTTGATCCTCCTTAATGCTTGTGTCAATGTTTAAGTTTGAGATTCCTCCTTCATGGTTAAAAATTATTTATCTGAGTATCATTCTCAAATACTTGCCAATTATTTACATTGTCTGGAACAGAGGGCCTATGTTTGATTTCAGCAGTGAATTGGTGGTTAGGCCCAAAAGGAAGCTTATAGGTACTTGCAAAGGTTGCTAGACTGTGAGCATGCAAGTTGTGGTTCCTAGGTATTTTGGTGAGCTGATATTCTAGGAAGTTGTTGAGCAAGTCCGTTACAACCAACCTATAAGACCTCAGCCTGGGATCATTTATAACAAAGTTTCCCTTTATCTGTTGGATAATGAGGTCTGAGTCCCCCAATATGGAGACTTTGGTCACTCCTAGATTCGTTATTAGTTTGATACCTAGTAGGAGGGCTTCATATTATGCCATGTTATTTGTGCATCTGAAGTTAAGCCTATAGGCATGACCTAGAGCATGGTCATTTTGAGTGTTGTGTATCCATACCCCTGCTCCTGCTCCAAGCTTATTTACTGACCCATCAAATTCTAAATTATTTACAGACCTGTTCAGTCTCAATTGGTTTGCAGATTTGTTTAGTGGGCTAGTCTAGTTTTGGTAATTCTTGTGACTTGTCTGCAGAATTTGTTGTTTTAATGAGATCAGTGATCTGTTGTTCAACAATAATGGATAGTTCACTGACATGCCTGGTTTCCTTCATCTCCAGGAGCTTGAGCTCAGTTTTGGGGCACATATCAGCATTGTAAAGTATGAAGGAGTCCATATCTGAATGGAGGTAGTAGATTGGGAAATTTTGAGGTTTATCTTGGCTGCTGACCACATATTTCATGAGTGTCTCTCTGTACAGTCTCTTTGGCTGGCCAAAGACTGAAATTATGGCATATGACATGTCTAGTTGCAAAGATCCTTGGAGTTTCGCACCCCAAGATATTTATAGGAGCATACCATATTTAGGTGGATTGTCTACCACTACTACATCCATCAGAATTGTTTTTCTTGGATATTGGATTAGGGACACATAGAGGTCCTTGATCAGGCCTAAGCATCTAACCTGGATGGAATCAAATGAAAATAAATCTTTATAGGGTCGGGTAATGTCTAGAACAAGTTTCTCCATTACTGATTTAGGCATTAGGTTATGAGAGGCCCCTGAGTCAAACATGGCATTGTGTAATACTTTGTGATGAATGTTTAGGCTTACATAGAATGGAGGAGTTCCTCCATCCCCTGATTTGCCATTGACTTCTGAGCCAAAAATCAGTTCTGGTTGGTCATCCAGAATGTTGACTGCATCCCTATTTTCTGGTACTTGCAATGATTTATTAATTTGTTGTCTGAAGACCTCATGCTTAGCTAGTTCAGAGAGAGGGATTGCAATTTTCAGCTTGCCAATTTCTATTTCAAGGTTGAAGGGTTTTTCCATCTGAACTTTTATATTATGAGCAACAAATTTTTCCTTTTCTGCTGAATTTTGGGTGAGCATGTCCTGCTCAGGCATATTGTTTTGGGATATGTTTGGGTTGGCTCTGTTTTCTAGAGGTTTTCCCAAAATCTCTGTTGGAAGAAGTGGTTTGGATGTAGGTTTTACTGGAGGCTGTATATCAGATACATCTTCCACTGTAACATCTTTTTGGGGTTTTTTATCTGAGGACTCTGCTAAGACAGCTTTGTCATTGGATTTCTTGGGTTGTTTGTTGTTTTCTTGTTTGGTATTCTCAGGTACATCTATGGTTCTACTTCTTAGCTTGTACTGTTTGTGTACTTCATAGACTGTTGTGTCATACCCTTCTCTGAAATCAAATGGCTCATCTGATTTTGCCTGGAATTGTTTGTAGTCTTGGGCTTGTTGATAATCTTGGGTTTGTTGATCATCTTGTGTCAAGAATACTTTCTCTTCACCATCCAAACCCATTAAGTTGATGTGGGGATCCTCTATTTGTTCACTAGTGGTTGAGGCCTCTGCATAATTTTCTTGAAATGGAGGTCTGATGTTCTGATCAGGACTAGTTCTCCCAGCATTTGGGTTTTGGTTTTTCCTAAAATTTGGATTCCTAGTAGTATTGCTTGTTGGTCCTTCCCAAGAGGACTTTCTCTCCATGGTCTCAACTCTATCTCCCAACCTCTCCATACCCTTCATGATTGCATCTAGCTTTTGATCAAAGGTTGATGGTTCTTCTTTGAAAGTTATTCTCCTCTCATTTTTTGCTCTGGTTCTCTTGGCAATCAAGTTTGCCTCTACACTTACAGCTATATTCTGCATGTCTGCAAAACTTGGAGGTGCTCTTTCTCTTAATTGATATTCCATGTCTGGGTCAAATCCATCAGGAAATTTGATCAAGGCTAGATCAGGAGGAGGTCTCAAGTTTTGAGGGATAGCATTATATACATTGTTGAACCTAGCACAGTAGTCTTGAACTGTCTCTTGTGGGCCCCTCTTCAGATTATCATACTCTGTCAGTATGTGAAGGGGATATTTCTTCTTTTCCCACCTGTTTAAAAAACTTAGGTATAAGGCATCAGGATTGACTATAGAGTTTGCAGCTAGAGACCTGAACCAATTCCTTACATCCCCTGTCAAACTTTGCACAAAAATTTTCATTCTTACGTCTTCATCATCAATCTCATAGTTCTCAAAATAGTCCTGCATCCTCTTCGTGTGTTTTTGGGCAGTATAAGTGCCAGTTTCATCAAAGTAAGTGATTTTTCCTTGATAGTCTTGGGGCATTGCTCCTGGGTTTGTAGGCAGGACTAAAGGAGCATATCTAGCCATATTGGCAGGGATAAAAGGGGTACCAAGAAGGAGTGGGATAGCTGGGATAACAGGGATGATAGGAGTGAGGTGTGTAGGGGATGGGGGAGTGGGGAAGCTACCTTGGGAGGTGGATGAAGAGCTAGGGTATGCTGGGGTGGGGTGATGATGAACTGATGGTTTGACAGGAGTGGGAATATAGCTCTGTTGATTTGGCTCAGTATCTGAATCTGAGAGCTCTCTTAGTTGTTCTTGTTTCTTTAAGATTTTGGGTATTAAATTGGGGTTTTCAAAGATAGTTGGGGGATTAGGGTTAGGGTTGGACCTAGTGAAACGATATTTCTTCTTTGGAGCCAGCTTCTGAGTTTTCTTTCCTTAACACCCTATGATAGTACTTTTAAACGGGAAGCTCATTTCTTTTTACTTGGTATTTGACATAAGTCCCCAGTGGAGTCGCCATTTATGTTATCACTCAGGTTGTTCCCTGCTTCCTAAAGGGAATATGGCGGAGGTAACCACTGACCAATCTTGTAGTTACAGGTCCTAGCCTACCTGTAACCAGAGAGGGCTCTCTCTTTATATTTTAGCTTTGTTTGATGAGTTTTTTAGGCTAGTTATGATGCATTGTTTGTTTGAATTTGGTGGGTTGATGAATTCATTTAGAACTGAGGTATAGATTTACAGGATAGTTTGTTCCATTGGGCAATGGAGTTGAGGTATTTGTGCTTTTGAAAGTGGATTTGTGAAGAGAGAGTGTTGCTGCAGAGCAAGTTAGGCATGTGTGAAACAATTTATCAGATTTTTTGGTGAAATTGGGGATTTAGTGAGTGAAAGGCAGTTAAGGATCTTTCACTATGCTAATGAAGAAACATGAAAGTATTGCTTAAGAGCAGTTAAGAATTCTTAAACAGTATTCACCATGTTAGGATAAGTTTAGACATGAGCAATTAAGAATTCATATCCATGGCTAATCCAGCAAAAAACATATTTAGAAATAGAGATTGAGCATAGGGTGTTTGAAACAAATCCTAGGCTATTCTTTTTCTCTACTTACTAAGATTATGAAACATAGGAGTTATGGAATAAACAGGAAACACATACACTGTTAAGAGAAACTTATTGATTCAGCAAATGACACAGGAATTCTGCAACAAAACAGAGCTTTACATATCCATCTTCAGACAGCGTTGGAACCAGAAATCTCCATCAGCAATTTTATTATCAAAAAGTCTTGAGTATACAATAGAGCTCTTCAGGAAGAATTGTATTACAACCGACTCTCAATGCGTTATCTGAGGGGATATATATACAAAAATATGGTATAAAATATCTCAGTAGAAAGTTATGGTGCAATAAATTGCACCACCAACTTTCTTACAAAAAGTAAATGACAACGTAAATATAGCTTTTAATGCTGAGGTAGCCGACATTCTTCTGTCAGACAGATTTGAGTTTTGGCTCTGGAAAGTAGGTCGTAGCAGTGCTTTTAATCCTGCGTTAATTTTGGCCTGCTATTTGGGTGGATTGCTGAGTCATCTGTATGCTACTTGTTGTATCTGTATGCTGATCTGCCTGCTGACCTGTCTGCTGCCCTGTATGTTGATCTTTCTCCAAAAAAGGCAAAAAAAAAGTGGAATTATCTAGGCAAAATCTCCAACATTGCTTTCCACCAATCAGTTGGGGGTAGCTGATGTCTCCTCATTTTAACCACTGTCTCATCTTCCTCTGTATGTCTATAAAAGTTAGGAGGGACTTCGAACATATGATTTATTTCATGTTCAATAAAGAATAGATTCTCCAGCTTGTCATAGAGGGATTTCCCAGAGGGAGGCCCTGCTTCTTCTGTGGAGCTGTTGGATGCTGTGATCTGGTTTTCAATATAATTGTTGATCCTTGTCATATACTGATTATATGACCGTAGTTGTCCTGTGCCAGTGACTAGGCTTGGCAGTCCTTTGTCCTGTAGAATAGCCATTTTAGCTCTAAATTCATCTATCTCAACCTTCATCTCCTGACATTTCCTCTCCAGTGTCTGAGTAAAATTCCTTAATGTCAGTACCTTCTTGGCTGTGAGGATTGTATCTGTTTTGCTGCTTATTTGTAGAGCAGCCAATTCTTCTCTAGTGCGGTTATTGAGAAAATGAATCATTTTGGTGGCCTGCTCAGGGATTATTCCTAGGGCTGTCCTGGCTCTCTGAATCTCTACATGAGCTATTTCTATTAGCTCCACTTGTTCAAAAATTGCTTGAATGGACCTCCATTGGTCCTGTATAGATTGACCAATTTTGGCCCAAATAATCTTCTTTATTTCTGCTAGGGTTTTACTTAGCATCAACTCTTTTTATAGAGTTTTCACTTTGGCCTCCAAGGCCTTTATTTCTCTTTGCTTTTCTGCCACTATCATCTTTGATTTGTCATAACTGGCCTCCATCTTGGCCAGCTTTTCCTTGGCAATATTTATTTTCGTGACTTGATTTTCCAGCTCTTTAACAACCTTCATCAATTCCTCCATGCCCATGCTGGATTTTGCTGCTGTTGTTGCTTCTACTGTTGCTCCAATTGTTGATGTAGCTACAGTAGGTGCTGGAGCAGCAGGAGGGGCTGCTGTTGCTTGTGTTGGAGGGGCAGGTTCAAGGTTTGTTGAAGTTTGAGGGGGCTGGGAGGCTGATTCTCCTTGCTTGTCCTGTATAGCTTTCTCTAACTCTACCTCCATTTGTAGTATCCTTTGGTTCATGACTAGGAGCAGCTCCATAGCATTATCCACCTGTTTTTCTTGTGCAAGCTCTGTTGTGTCAGGATGGATGGTAGGAGGTAATTTTGCTTGTTTGCTCAATGTAGCTATATCATCCTCTTTTTTCTTCATAAGGGCTCTAACACCCTTTGGGTCTTTTGGGTCATGTCCCAAATCAATAATTATGTCCTCCAAAGTCTTTATTCTGTTGTCTTTCATGGAGGAGGACAACCTCTCCAAATCAAGTTGTCTGTTTGTGTGCTTTAGGGGTTCTTTTGGCTGATGGGCCAGCATTGCCCTGTCAGCAAGTGTTGCATACACCATCTCCCCAGTCTGTTTGTGCAGGTCAATTTGATCCATGGGGTGTATGTCTTTAGCAAATACCTCTAGATTTGTCCTGTAGTAATCTGTTGTGGTCTTTGGATGTGGGACTTTGGGCTTTAGATGAGTGAAGATCATCTTTTCTTCCTTTAGATCAAAGGCAGCCATCAATCTTTTCTTTTTGGCTGGGGTTGTATTCAGGAATTGCTCATAGAGTTGCACCCTTAGAAACTCATTTTGTGCCTTGATCTCTTTGAAGCCTTCTTTAACTGTAGCTGGCTTTTTTCCCTGTTGTCTAGAGGAAGACACCTCCATAGTATGTTGTTGAGCCTGTTCTAGCTGAAATGAGCTAGTGGCAGTCTGTTGGCTCGTTTGTCTTTCTTTGCTTTGGCTTTCTGCCAGCTCTTCACTTATGTCTCCTTCTTCTGCTTCAGGGTCTACCCTCGGCCTCTTGGCCTCTGATTGCTGCAATGACCCTGTTGGAGGTGTGATTTCTTCTCTGTCTCTCTTTTTCCCTCTCTCATCATTGAGAGGAGTCTGCAAAACTTGGATTTGAGTTTGTTCAGTTTGTTGGGGAGGGGCCTGTCCTGATTGCTGGTCCTTTGAAGTACTAGGCTGCCCTATTTTTACCTCTTGCTGTTCATCCATCTTCTCCTTTCCTTTTGTTGTGGTTGTTGTTGTTGGAGCCTGCTGGATGTCCTATGCAGCTGGGGCAGTAGAGGTGCCTTCTCCTGCTTGGACTGGTTGCTTGAACAAGACCTGTTGACAAGAGTCTAAGTTAAGAGTTTTTTCCAAGTCCTTTACATTCTGCTCCATTATTTCTTCCTGAGTCAATTCCTCTACTATTGATTTAGGCACCCATTCATCTTGATTAGCAAAGTGTTGTACTTGAGGGAGTGGGCAATGCTTATAGGCTAGCAGCCTATATTTAACCCTCCTGGCACTGATGAAACCTTCAGGGTCATAAGGGACCCACCAAAAGCTTCTCTTGAGTTTGAGCTGTTGTCCTAGTATTTAGTCAGCTTCTTGCCAACCATCTTTTTTGTTCATGGTAAATGGGCCTAGGTGGTCCCTGAACTTCAGGTTGGCTTTTTTCTTGGCACTGTGAAAGTGTGTTAGATCAGAGTTTATAAGCTGTCTATAGTACTCCAGGGCAAATAGCCTCATAGGGACATACTTTGGGAGCCTGTAGGGACAGAGCTCACTGCATAAATTCTGATGACAATGTGGTTTTGGTACAAGTACCAATCCCCAATTTTGTAGCTTCTGGATAGCTGCAATATTTTCTGCATATCCTTGGACAATCTGATAGGAGGAGTCCTCTTTAAAAGGCATGTGACTGGATACACAAACTGATCAATGAATTCACAGTATGAGTAAGGGGAATTCTGGACTTGGTGGAAGACTGAAGACCAGAAGATCACAGACCTTCTCTCACCCTATGAGTCTAGCTTCTTGATTGAGAACTGGAAGCAATCTGTCTAGTAGTACAAGAATAAGTGATAGATGTATGAGGAATATTTGAATATTACCTCCCTATCCAGCCTTGTCAATTCATCACGTATCTTATTGGCAATGTACTTGGCATAATTGTATTTCATAGCAGGGGGCTTCATAAGGCTGTATGCAGAGAGCATGACCAGCACAGTTAGATCAACATGCTTGTTTGTGGTGAACCCCAACAGAGAGGTCAGCATATCTACCAGTAGCTTGCCCACCTCATTGAAATCTGCATAGGAAAAAGGAGGTGGCCCAGAAGGTTGGCAGTCTACCTTCATGAATTTCCTGGCTATGGCAGCAATGTCTGTGCTAGAGAGTTTGGAGCCCTCATCTAGCAAATAGTTCATGGAGAAGTGGTATAGTAGCTGGGTCTGCTTGTAGTTCAGCATCTGGTTGATAGAATCTAGAGTTATATAGAAGAGGATGCTCCCAGATGGAGACTTCACAACCCTGAGTTTCTGGTCATAGTTCTCTGCACATAGGTGGATGATTTCAGGGAAAATGTTCACAGAAGGCAGGAAGTAGGTGGGTAGATTGGATTGCAAGATTCCATACAGGTCACTATTGTCCAAGTGACTGTTTCTTAATTGGCAATATGTTCGCAAGTGGTTTCTCTCTGCCACAAAGTCTGTGATGAGGGCATCACTGTCCACCAGTGGTATAGCTTCTAGCTCTCTGTTAGGTGGATTTATAGGCAATACATCCAGAATAGCTGGAGTGGTCATTGTCTTGCTTTTGCTAGTGGTTTACTATGTTTCAAGCTTGATGTGAATGCTGAGGAATGGCTTACTGCTCTCTGTTTGCAGTGAGCAGTTTGGCAGTGCAAGGAGGCTGTCACAGGCTCAATGAATCTGTGGGGCACTCTGTTTTGAGGAACCAGAGTGTTTTTGAGTTGGTTAGCTGGTTATTTGCAGAGAATTCCTTTAGCAGGGGTGGGGGAACTTTGTCAATTCAGTCTTCTAGCTAGTGGCTCGGCTTCTTTAGTTTCTTTTTTGTGGAAAAATGGTAAATTTTACAGAGGGTCATGGGTTTCTTCGAGACTTCCGTCGCACAGGGGTTTCAAAGTTTTTTAGGTAGATTTTAGAGGTGAATTTTAACAATGTGGGTCCTTAAGCTGAGTTGTTTAAGCAGGAAAATAGGATTGCAAGGAGAACAGTGGACAAGAGAGGGTGCCTGCGGCAAAATACCTAGTTTTAATGGCGTACGAGGCGTTTGCACCGGTCGAATTGGTTGAATTGCAGGTAGCTAGGTTGATAATGGAGGCGGCAACAACTTTGGTGGATAGCTTTTTCTTTTTGACCATTGTGGGTTGAATTTCGCTTTCAGAGGAGCTCCAGGTGTCGTAGAAAATAATGCGAAATAACGGGTTTTTGACACCTTTTTATGCATTTTTGGCATATTTGCGCCTTTTTGTGATGACGTCATGTTGATGTCATCATGGGCCCAGGTACGGATAGGTGACGTGGCGGGTGATGTGGGTGCCCAGGTGGCACTGACACGGTGGCAGGGTGGACAGGGCGACGTGGTGGCCAGGGGTGACGTGGAGGGGTGATGTCATGCTGAGGGGGGCGTGACGTCAGCGTAGAGGGTATGGCGGTAAGCGGTCTCCCCGGTGGGGTCTTGGGCGGTAAGCGGTTTGGAGGGGGGTGGCAGCGAACAACCCGGGCGCCTAACGCGTGGCGGGGGTACGGCAGCAATACCGCCCATCCCCCGGATGTAAAAGGTCAGGTAGTTCTGTTGGGAGATCGACCACCCACCGTAGGATGGGCGGGGCAGAAGATCTAATGGTGGGCGGCAATCTTAATGCGACAACGCTTTAATAGTGGGGGACCTGTCCAATTATATAATTAGTGTTTAATAAATCGGCCGTGGGGTGGGTTTAGAACATTATGTTATGGGTTTTCGGGTTTAAAACGCACATTTTATTAAATGTTTCTCATTTAAAACCTTATAATAAAACGGGTTTAGGGCAGAGGAAAGGGGGACAAGGGAAAATGAGGGTGGGGAAATTGATTTTTTGCCTTTTAACCATAGTTTTTGCCAAACCCATAGTTTTTTGGATGATTGAGGGCTAATACTAACCCTTGAGGGGTTAATATTTCCCAAGGAAGGGATATTTAGCTATAGTGCTAAGGGGAGGGTATTCATAGATGTTCTTGGGAGATTTTCATTGGATTGTAATAGACTTAGGGGAAGGGGGGAGTTAGGGAGCTAGATAATATGTTAGTGATTAATATGGTTTGTGAGGTGAATGAAGGGGTAAAGCCAAGTTTTAATAAGTGAAACTTAACTTAGGATTTTGAGGATAAATGAAAATGATGAAAAAGGATGTTTTTACACAAGAAATGTGGCTTCTTTTGATGCTTGAACTGCATGGTTTGACCACGTAGTTTGTGATGCAATGAAGTGGAACTGGACACCTAAGCAGACCTCAAGGCCCTTGGGAGTGTTAGAAAAAATGAAGTTTGGGGGAAACTGGGGAAGTTAGACATGCTTCTAATGCTTGTCCTCCACTCTTTGTCTTTGAGGCCAATACCCTGAGTGGCATAAGTTTTTGCACTTAATAGGCCAATTGGTGATGGCTCTCCATTTCTACAACCTTGCACTACGTACCCATCCTAGTAATCCTAACATTTTTTCTTCATTAAAGTGGGTGCACTTGAATTAGCAAACCCTGATTTTCCTCTTTTTCTTTTGACTGCCCTCCTATCTAAAATCTACCCTTATTTCTTCCAAGGCCCTAGATTAAGCAGTTGGGCACCTTTATTTCTCTATCTAGCTAGTCATCTGCCAAGCTTGAGCTGTTTGGTCAGGGAACATTCTCTAATCTGCAGCAAGCAATTTAACCATGGTATGGTCCAGTTTAGATTGTTGGGCCATCCATCAAGTGTGATTAGCAGCAGTATTTACATAACATGATACTGCCAAATAAGCTAGTAGTGGCATTTTGACTAGCCACTTTCCTGGTCTTTAGCCTGGGGTTCATTTTCACTTTTCTCTTGACCACTTGATTTTCTTGCCCTTTGATTTTTCTTTTAAGGCATACCCTATTTTCATTTTTTAATTTTTTGTAGTATGTACACAAAACATGGAACCTTTGCAGCTTGCAATGATGAACATATTTAGCCCTTCCACTGTCAATCATGAAAGATGAAACCTATTGGTATAGGAACCTAACACCACCGATATGAACGAAGTCATAAATCTTAATAAGCGCAAAATTATCTTTGAGAAAAAGTCACTATGTGTAGTAGTACTGCTAGATCTAGCCGAAGGAGCGCGATACACTGAAATGGTGCATGACGATGATAGTGATGATGATCTTGATTGTATTTACAAGATAACCATACGAGAAGAGGATTGGGTGAATTCGACTGCAGACAAAAGGATTTTGTGGGAGCGCAAAAGCTCCTGCACTTCAGATTCAGACAAAGAGATAGAGAGATGGCAAAATCGGTTGCACGAAGTAACAACGCTTAATTGTAACATGATGGTTAGATCATTGCACTACATGACAACAGAAGCAAGGGATCTACCAACATATGATGGATTGACAGTGGTGGATGAATTCCTGAGAAAATTGGAAAGCGCAATACCAGAATAATAACAGTTTAATTCATTGAGGTGGGCACTATGCGTGATGCCCACACGATGGTGGGGTATGCATCAAGGAAATTTTGAGGACTGGTGTGGATGTAGAAGGATGATGTGCCTATGCTTTGGAAAACCCCAACTCAGAATGCGAGCCAGTCAGCAAGGGTAAAATGACTTGTGCACCCACCTTTCCCAATGGGTAGGAACATATGTTGTACAACCCACACAACTGGACACCACTCCCAGAATAGAGGATCGGAACAAACTGTAGTAGTAGGAAAGGCGACACACACTACCAATTATTCATGAAGAAGAATTCGATAGGGTGTGAAAAGTACTGAACAGGGTTCACCAGGAAAGACACACGGATTAGGACCTATGTGTACCAGCGGTTTGATGGGCCTATAGGACCATGTGCAAAACCCTGACCGCAAAAATGATTCCAAGGGTGTGAAATAGACTAGAGACTATAATTTGTGAAGAGAACACAAAGAGGAATACACACGTAATAGCTCCTACAGTTGTGATAGTGCGCAAAGACTAGAACAAAGAAATCACACAGTTATGCGAGGTCGAACACATAGAGATCCAAGAAGCCATTCAACGAGGAAACCTTAGACTTTGCGAACTCGAAAAAGACCAGATACGACTGAGGAAGAGAAGCATTTTCATGGACACCGAGATCAAGAGGCTGGAAAACGAGGTCAAGCAAGCATGTCTCGTTGATAAACCAAGGATGACAAAAAAAGTGCGGATGATCATACCACTGGATTAGAAGATTGTTGCCGAGAATTTATGGCTCTGCTGCCATGGCTATGACCACACCTCACCAAACACAGTAACCAAGGAAGTGCACTACATATAGTAGAATGCATGGCACCGGCTGTCGTGAAGGAAATTGAGGAGTTTTCGTGGACTAGACTAAGAGGCAAGTTGAAGTCTCACACAGGTGGTGTGATCAC
Organism: Pinus taeda; assembly: GCA_000404065.3. Taxonomy (NCBI): domain Eukaryota; kingdom Viridiplantae; phylum Streptophyta; class Pinopsida; order Pinales; family Pinaceae; genus Pinus; species Pinus taeda. Next base: position 15,485 of record APFE031751252.1, read on the forward strand.
CAGACTAGCCATAAGGAGCATAGTCATAGCACTCCAGGTAGTTGAAAGAGAGTGCGAGACTATAAAAGAGTCTATATGGGAGCTGCGTGATGAGGGAGGTGCGCACAAAATCGACATGTTACAAGGTTCACGACTGCGCACGAGGGCCTGCTCTACCACGTGGGTAGGTTGGGAAGTAACTGTTGGTGTCACTCTTCATGACGATATGTCTAATTTAAGGCAAAAAGGAGCGAGTGGTTGGTATTTAAAACGTGAATTAAGGGCAAGATTTGGGACAATCTACCACCAGGAAAGCATTGATGACCCAGAATTGGGGGGAATGGTTGAATTTGAATTCAAAAGGCGTTATAAAACTCCAGGGGCTAGCCACGAGACAACACTTGTTCACTTGAGATTTGAGAAGTTGCTTAGAGCATAGAGTGTTGAGCGTTGAGCGATATTTGATCCCCGAAGTTCGCGAATGACTAGAGACAGTTCAAAAAAGATGGCGGTTATTAGGAGAGGTTTGGGATTTTCAAAAGGAACCACCGACGAGGCCACACAAGACCCCATGATACATGAGGTTCCCGAAGATACTGGGGTCATGATGGAAATCCTGAATTGCCTCAGACGCCGAGGCCAAAGAAAGATAATAAGGCAGTGGGATCAATCCGCATGTCCCCAAGGAATCTGTGGTTTGGAAAGCTCTCAATGGAATAAAAGGGTAAGGCTATCACCATTGGGACAGATGACGAGGAGGAGGACCTACAGGCTCTCATCAATGAGATAGAGGAAGTAGAGGACATGGAAAAGGATATCCAGCCGGTGTGCTCTGTAGTGAAATTGCCCGAGTATGTCCCTCCATGGAAACAGAAAACTAAGATACCAAAGGATCTGGATGCCACCAAGAGCACACTCTAGACCCCGCTCCTCCCTGATGGAATTATGTTTGAGGGCTCGCACCTGGACCACATGCTCACAATGAAGTTTGAATATTGGGACCTCGCGAATAGTGAGAAGTTACCATAATTAGAGATGGAGAGCCTCATGAAGCAAAGCAAGAAGGTGGCAATCACAACATTAGAGCCATGGAAATGGCTACGCATCATGGAGAAGGCTAGATTGCTTCATCTGCTATGGATTCCACACTTTCACCACGTTCCCATCACTATTTTCGTCATCAAGCAACTACTTTGCCTGGTGCACGATGGGTACTTATGGCTAGAGGAGCCTATTTCCATCACAGAGGATCTCATCCATAGAATTTCCCAGATTCCTTTTAAGGGAAAGGACCCCATGGCAATAGCAGGAAAAAGCAAAGATTTGGCTCTCGTGGAGGCCATGAAGAAGAAATATAAACTTGAGAAGAAAAAGTGGGGTTACGCAATCAACAACATTAAAGATAAAAGGGTGTGCATAGCCACCCAACTCCTGGCCGGGAAGGTAATGAGAAAATGCCACAGTGATGAGGTACCAATGACGGTAGTTGCATTGGCTGAACAATGTGCAGAGGGGGTCCAATTCAACTGGGCTGAGTTCCTCTGTGAGGAATTCTTGACCAACTGTAAGGAAGCCCAGGAGCAGGGCAAGACCTTCCACTACACATGGTTTCTCTTGTTCGTTTTGCTGGTAATGGGAGAATTTCCATAGGACAGTCAGTTCCTAAGCATTGAATAGGACTCACCAAAGCCCGCAAAGTATGCGTCACTTTGGGCTACCAAGGACGCAAAGTGGATTCGTGAGACAAAGATCTTCTCGGTGCTCATGGAGGGGAGCATCTAGATGTGGATTAATAGAAGGCTGCACCTCTCCCACACAATACACAGCAGCCCATGGAGCTTTGCATACTTCAAGGCGGACATGCATAATATTTACATCAAGGCACATAAGGATCCAGTGCAACAATGGACCAAGCTTCCCTTCATCGCCATTGATGAAGCAATTTTTAAAGTGTTAGAATCATGGCCTCCTTAGTGGCGTGCCCTGGATCTAGCGGAGTTGGATAGGACAGCATCACAGAAAAGAAAGGATGAGGCCAAGTCACACGTCACGAAGTTGGCTGAGAAGAGGCACAATGAAAAACCGGTAGCAGAGGTAAGGCCTGTCCGCGAGGTAGCAAAGGTAGCTACAGAGAAGGCAAAGGCCACTGAAGTAGCAGCAGTAGTGCAAACAACAGGGGCCACAACACTGCAAGAAGAGGAGGGCCAGGAATTCTCTATGGGATAAGAGGTAGAGGACACAAACCTAGCAGAAGAAGGCGTGGACCAAGGCACAACTTCTACTAAACTGAAAAGGTTGTGTGTCACAGAAAGATCGGGTCCACGAAAAAAGGTCAAGGCATCCAAATTGGCCATCGGCCCGATCACCTTAACAGAAGGTGACCTCTACAAAATCGGTGACATGGTTCGCGAGGTCAACAAGGAAGTGCTCCAAGAAGCCATGTCGTAGCAGCAGATTGTGTTGGGGGCCCTAAGGGCACAGTTGCAGGAACTATAGGTGCGGCCCACACAGGAAGGAACCGTATCCACCTACGGCACAGCATGCACATCAGCAGTGGAGCAGCTGCTACGCGCAAAGATGGCCAACACCACAGTGCTACTGGAAGGAGCACTAATAGCAGAGAATAAGGTTGGTAGAGCTGTGGTTGGTAGGATCAAGGGACTGGGCCTTAATTTGTCTGCCCTTCCACAAGACACACTGTACCAACTACAGGATGGCATAATAGCAGAGCTCCGTGCTAGTGAGGGCTACATGATTCAAGTGATGAGTGAGAAAAATATCAACATCAAATAGCTCAGCCTACACCATGATGAATTGGTGTCACAAAAATAGTAGATAGTGTAGACAGTTGATGAAGCGTGCTAGTGAGTCCCAAAGATATCCATTGCATAGACCTACCAACAGAAATTTGGATCCACTATCTAGAAAGTGGAGTTCAAAACACGCATGAGGAAACCACGCGGGTGCAGTGGGAGCTGAATCTCTAGATTTCTGAGTTGCGGCTGAAGGCGCAGCCTTCCACTCCTTCGAAAGTTAGAGAGCAGCACGTTATCACTATTCAAACAGGATTGGAAGAAATTGGATGGGTAGTGTACGACTATACCAGTATGTTAGACCAAGCCTTTGGTGTCCTCACATCCTTGTAGGAGGACCCCAACATACAACGCCTGGAAACAGAGGCGCGCGAGCTTCAGGAGAAATAGATAATGTAAGAGGAACTGCATAGACAATTGTCCTCACTCAATGGCTGGCAAATATGCAGCAAGCCAGGGCACTAAAAGAGTAGGTGGATGCTGGAAGATAGAAAGAGGCACCTCTCAAAGCGTGCGTCGAGCCATGGATTGACGAGGCCTTCACCATTACAGTAGATATCAAGGGCAAGCTCGCACAAATGTAGGGAATCTACATGCTAAGGCAGGCAGTTGATCCTCACAAAGAAGCATCGGAAGAGCACATGCAGCAGGTCCAGTAAACCATAGAACAGTGTGCCACGGACCTCAGAACAATATGAGACCAATTGGAGGGGCTCTGCGCCAAGGTCGCTGCACCAATAAAGGGACTCGGGATGAATCACAATGATTGTGTTGGGAGCCTGTTGGGCATGGAATCCCCCCATAACATGTTTTGGGGCTCAAAGCCCAAGTTTTGGTCAAATATATTGTAAGACTCCGCGAATTACAAGCGCAGAGCATGAAGTATAGGTTGAGTCATAGGTTTGTCTGCCCTAAGTATTGTAAAGTAATGTAATGTCATGTCGGCCTACCCAAGGTCTACGGACCATGGGATTGTATAAACAGAGTGAGGCTCTAAGTGTAAAGATATCGAATTGGAGAGATAGATGAATACGAATGGTTCAAGCGTAGAGTAATAGTTTATGTGTATTGGGTCGTAGTAGTAGGAAGAGGCTCTACAACTAAGTGCACAGAGGCTTAGTAGAGTCTACAACTGAGTGCGCGGACCCCTGCAACTGAGTGCACAGGGTGGTGTCGAGTTTGTAATATTGAACGAAGAATAATAAAGAGAAGTTGATTCCAAATTCTATGCATCTACTCGTGTATTTCCTTCTTTAACATTAATGTAAAATAAAGGTGGAAATTGAAATATTGTTTTATGACTCACATTTATTATTTTTATTACTATTTAAAATTTGTTAATGTAATTATTATTTTATTATTTTTAAATGTAATGCTACATGACAAAATCCCCCCATATTAACCTGTAAAGTGTTTGGTACGATTAATCATTAATTAAATTAAATAATATTATTTAAAAAAAAAAACTAATTTTGTGATAAATTACATATTCATGAATCTAGACCTATAAATTGTATAAGAATTATGATATTATTGTGTTTTTTTAACATGGATATTTTTACAATTAGTCATAATTTTGGTTTTGATAATTTCACTTATCATAAGGGGAATGATAGTGAGCTTAATTTCTTATTAAATTTACAATGGTTTCACTAAAGATAAGTGGAGTATTGACTTAAAATTTTTAAAAGTTTAAAAATTTCAAAACACATATATAATTAAGTTTTAAAAATTCACCACAATTATTATATTTCACTACATACACATGATCTATACATTTTAAAAATAAATTAAGGTTGAAAATTTATAATATAAAACACAAGTAGAAACCAACCATGTAAATATTCAAGGAATTATTTTCGCCATTTTAAAATTGCTTTAAAGTCTACGTTACCACTTATTTTAAGGGTGGAAAACTGTATTATGACTTAGGTGTCAACTGATAATGAAGAAAATCATCATTGCTACTATCTACTAATGTGAGTTAACTCATCCTCCTTATTAAATAAAACCACACCACCTAAAAAAAAATTTGATGGTATATAAAGGGAAAAACCTTCACTCCTACTTGATGTATTTAGGGTTTTGGGATGTTAACCTAGTTTTTTAACATCCAAGGAAGACATACTCTTAAGCAATACAAATTAATTTTAGCTCTTGCTTTAGTTTAAACAGGAAGTTTGAACCTATATAGTGTTTGCATGAGAGTCATTTTCTCTTGTGGTAATTGCTAAGGTTACCTCCATTGAGGTTATTTACTTTTTATTAGAATTTAATTTTAACTCCATATATGAAACAAAATACTACCCCTATTACAATCTATCCTCTAATAACTTGTTATTTCTATATTTTTCCTTTTCCACAATCAAATTTCGTTATTATACACATAATACTCAATACACTCTCCTTATATCTTCGTGTCGAAAAGGAAATGTAAAGATGTTGAAAATTATGACATTTCATACTTGTACCATTGTTCAATCATTTTATTAAATGATTTACAATTAGATTTATTTGTTTGTTTGCTTGTTTTTTTTTGTAATTTAGGAAATATTTCTATGACTAAGTAAGAAAAATAATCACATATTTATGATCACTGGTCCACCATTAAAGAAAGTAGACCAGTAGCATAGACATAAGTTTAAAGTTATAAAAAATGCTTCACATGTCTAATAGTATTGTTCCAAATATCTGAGTCTATACCTATATAAATAAACATAAGAATAAACATAACATAAAATAACTAAGAAGTAGGAAATCTTGCAAAAATTTTGAAAACAAGGAAAAATTTAAAGAGAACCATCGTTAAAATATGGGAGAATCCACTTGGGTGGGAGCAGGAGCCTAGTAATCCTCCTTGTTGATGTTGAAGTCCAAGTTGGTGATTTTATTTTATATAATTTAAACTTTAGTATCCAATTACTAAATTACTACTACACAGCATTAATATGGAGGATAATTTCTTCTTGGGCCTCTTTGCACCCAACCAAGACTTTAACCATAAAAGTTTTTTGATGCCAATATATATCAATAGTTTGCATATACTATGTCTACCTATACCTAGGGATTCCTATGTCAAGAATGCTTTGTCCGACATTTTCCACAACCTATTTGTTAGATAAGAATCGATGTTTAACTTGAGCTTCACAATTTTCCATATTTAGTTCTTCTCTGGTCAACTATGAAGTGCAACTCCAATATCAATGAGACTAGGCATCATCAGTGGCTTGGATCTTGATCTGAGAGAATTGGTCTTTGCTAGAGTTACTATGACTAGAGGAGGAATCAAATTTACATGTCATGTTAATTAGATGCTAGAAGGGTAGGTGGAAGATGGAGGGGTCAAAGTATGAAGGGGTGGTGATGCCAAGCTAAAATAAAATAGTGAGTTACCTTGGACAAAAAGGGACAAGCGAGAATTTTAGCAATGACAAGGATGGTCAAGGTGATACCAAGAGAAGGGGAAACTAAGAGAGCTTAAGCTATAGTGAAAATAAAAGTATGGGAAATTTGAGGAGTAGAGGGAATATTGAATAGTGGGGTAGCAAAAAGTAACAAGAAGAATGAAAATAGTAGACCTAGCTCAATAGAGAACCATAAATATAATTGGAAACATACTTGTATCATGATCTTAGAGAAATGATTTCCTTTTCTCATAGGTACCGACCACATGGATTTCCATAAGTATTTTATGCATCACATATTAAGTGTCAAATTAAACCTCCAACTAGTGGAATGATACTAGATTATAATGATATTCATTACATAGAATAGGAAAGATGTGAAATGACATGCCTCTACATTCCCTAATGGTTAGGTAATAAGTGCATCATTAACTATCCCCTCATGTTAAATCATCAAGATCTTGAACAAAGGATTGGGAATGGTATGAGGGTTGTCCTATATGTAATGGTTAATGGAAACCTACATGGGTGATCCATAAATTGTATTGAATATTCCATTTGATAGTTTGTTGTAAAAAATATGATAATATTATGCTTGAAATTGGAAATCTACAGTATCAGGGTTAATTTCTCCTTAGAATTCTACACTACTTCCTGATGCATTAATATCTAATGGCTTTCTGTTGGTTTCTCGACGAAATTATGTAGATAATTTGAAAAAATGTGGCTCCCAATTTCGTTGGTGTAATTTCATCGAATAATATAATAAACATGATGTCGTCGGATATATGATCGCCCTTCATTGGATATCCTCATTGAAATTAACCATTAATTTTGTCACAAAATAATTGGATATCCAACGAATGATTATTGTAAGTGTGTTGAATATTTGACAAACAATTTGTTGAATTTCTAATAGAGAACATCAGATAATCTGATGGAAGTTCATCGGATAACTGACGAAACTTTGTATCAAATATTAAACATCTATTGATGTTATCCGATGGAGGTTCCATACATCTGATGGGTATGTTTGTTGGAATTCCTTTTACATATCCGATGAGTGATTTCAATGAATTTCCAACAAGGAATATTATATTCTCTAACATAAGTGAGTGAAATATCGAACGAAAAATTACATTGAATATTTGACATTGAATGAAGCTATCAAATGGAGGTGCCATACCTTTGATGGGTATGTTTGTTGGAATGCTCGTCAGATATCTGACAAATATTTACGTCGAATATCCAATGGATATGGGTTTGTTAGGTATTTCACAAACCTATAGCTATTAAAAAAATAACAGCATGTGAGGATGGTTTAGGTCCATCCATTTTGCCTCCATCAATAACTACGGTCATCTCTTTTGATTGATATCCATTCACCAACCCATTTTCCTAAAATCAAACATACTTATATTAGAGACCCCTAACATAAATGAAGTACTACATGCACATTATAAGGCTTCACAAAATAAATATCATATTTCTAGCTAGATAAATTACGTATGGAAAAGAAGTGATAGAATTAGCCACCATGTAACCACCCTCGTACCACATTTACCAAAGTTAAATGGTATGTTGGGGAAAACATGTGGTGATAGGATACTATGATCTAATTTAAATTCCCATGTGCAGTTAAGGAAGTGGAACTTACAAAACACAACCAATCTGACCCTCTACACATGTTACAGAACCTTCAGGAGCCAACAAACCCTTCCAAGTGACCAACCCCTAAGGTAACTTGACATTTTGTTGATCTAGAGCCTTATTCGCTCCCATGAAATGGGCATGCATGCGACTGGGACCCTCTAGTCACTCCCGCAACAAGGGCATCCTAAAGACATGGGACATTTTCAGCTAGTTCTAAGCCAACAACGCCAAATTTCGTGCCACATTTTTAGGGTTAGATCTTAGGCCACTGCCCAAAACTTCATGAAACTTATAAAAATAAAATATAACATCAAAAAAATGATAATAATGCAAACAATTGAATAAAAATTTGATTTGACCCCTACTAGTCATGACAAAAATTTTGTCAAACATGTCACAAATATGCATTCTACAAGTCATAACAACAGATCTAAACAAAAGGCTCTAATACTTACGTAAGAATCACTAGGAATAATTGAAGCCTTATCACATTAGCTACATTATCATCTATTAGGTCACATATTCATTTTTCATTCATTATAAAATCAAAACATGATGAGAGCCATACATCAACATTGTCATAAAACATACTCATAATTGGCATATAACCAAGAGAAATAACAACGATATAAAAACCATAAAAACCACATATGAACAAGTATATTTACCCATCAAATATAAGAGGAAATAATATCTTATTAACATATTCAAAATGCAACCATGTCTGAGACTTCCACGTACCACTCAACCATAGATTGGCTAAACCAAATATTTCTTTCAGCCAATCACCCAAGTGCCATATTCCAAGCATGAATGTGGGATCTCATGGAAAAAATCCAACAAACCAAACTAGGGATTCTAAAGGCTAAACCACCTTAAACATCAACCAATGACTCCACCTCATGTTTGGACATCAATAACCATCACCAAATTACTCTCTACCCAAGCTATCTAGGGCTCCAAAGTGTTTTTTGCAGCCAAGGCTTCTAGTACTAGTAACTCAACCCATAGTTGTTGTTGGGCTTCCAGAGCGTTTGTCCAGCTAGGGCTTCTAGGACTAGTAATTCAACCCACTAAGGGCTTCTAGAGTGTTCTTCCAACCAAGGCTTCTAGGACTAGTAACTCAACCCATGCTGTTAAAGGGCTTCCAAGTGTTTTTCCAACCAAGGCTTCTAGGAACTAGTAACTCAACCCATAGGCATAATGAAAATGAGAACCAACCAGAAAACAAAAGGAAAGAAACCCACAACACCATGGCTAACCAAGAAATGGCAAGGCTAGGCAAAACCACCATAAATCTAGGCAATCCTCCATGCCAATGACAAATAATAACCAAGAAACCACATGCTTGTGTCATGCATGCCAAAACTAAAAAGGAAATTATACATGAAACTTTGTACCTGCAAGAAAAAATCGTTGTAGTTGCCGATCCCGATGTCCTCTTTTTCTTTCCTACTCTTCCTTTGCCTTGCTTTTCTAAATCCCAAGTATTCCACACTCCTCTAAGAGTACTCCAAGAAAATCTAAGTGTCCAAGAGTATGAGAGAGAGAGAGTAGAAAAATGAGATCTCCAAAACTGAACTAAAAAAATGTTCTACTGACAAAAAGCTACAAACTGATCCTCATAAGTATTTTTATTAATTAGGCCTCTATTTTATTCATTTTTCCATTATTTTCCTCAATTTTCCTCATCACATGCAACTTGTGACCTTTACCCTCCATTCTCTCCTAATTTCCATTATTTTCCATAAATAAAATGCCAATAAATGTCTCATGCCTTTCCAAATCCTTTTCCATTCCCTTTTCCAATTTCCATATCCATTAATTAATCACAAGTGTTCCCCATCACTATGTTTTTTGCCCAAAATTCATCTTGGAATATGTGTCCCATGACCATGGTTATTATTTTTGCCTTTATTAACTTTATTACATGTATTTTGACTAGGGTTGTACACACCACAGGTGCATCTAATGGTACAATGTTGTACGCAGCTGCTCCTTTAGTCATTGCTGCGTCTGATTCCATTACTTTTTTCAACTAGTAAATAGAAATAGTAGAATATGGCCTATATTTCATTTCATGCATCTAGATAACAAATAAATTATATACATGGTCAATTTATTCAATTTAAAGTAACAAATATAAATATAAATAATGGAGATATAAATGTATCTCCTTAATCAAATCAAAATTTAAATTGCATGGAATAATGGCGTGATCCATGCAGTACATTCATTGTTGTGTAGTGACTAAGATAATTTTACAGCAATTATTTTTCAAAAGTTAATGCAAAAGAATTTTACCTCTTTAGGAATCAAATTTTCTACACCTTTAAGAGATACTTCTCTTATAAGAGCCTCCAAAACCTCCCCTAGAAACTCCAAATTTGCATACAATCTCTTCATTTTCATAGTTCTTTACTCCAATTTGAAATAACCTATCAATTAGGAAATTGTATACATCATACAAAAAGTAAAACACATACAACTAAGCATTCATCCATCAATTAGATCACAACTTCGTCTACAACTTACTTGTATATATTAATAAGGAATCTACTTTGAAATTAGGAATTTACCATGAGGGGTTTTGTCTTCTACTTCCAAAGAAGTGTTGCAACAAGGAAATTATGATAACACACCCATAGACTCAAAAGAAATAAATACGAAACACCTCCCTTAACAAAACACAAAATATTGAGAAGGGATCAACATTTTTTCAAGTTAAATTCACACTGAAAGGATGAAGTATAGTGACTTAAACCCAATTCTAAGAATTTGAAAATGGAGAGAAAAATAGCATGGAGTGCAGGAAACTACAACAATCCCATTGTTGGAGAAAATGAATTTGGACAAGTAACCATATACTTATTGGAGTAATTCATGAATATCCATAACTAAAAATGATAATGACATGGATTCATAGAACTGCATCTAGCTGTGATGAAACGATCGACTCTCACAATCCACCAAGAGCCAATATATTTAGTCCCAATCACTAATATATTATTCCCCCCCTTTTGTGACTACATATTCCCCATATTATAAGGGTATTATTATTTTCAAAATCAATTTTAGAATATATTATAGCTACTAGAAATTATAAAGGTAATAAATAGCTCATTGCAACCCTTATAAAGTTCTTTGGTCCAGTTTTCATTGTATATAGGTGACTAGTTGGTAGCCAACGATTGTGTTCCCTGAAACATATATAAAATACATGGATGACATGAACAAAATCCTAGAAATTTGAAAACATACACAATATAATAACAAAAACATGCAAGTATGAGAAGAAGATCACCATAACTCTACAAAATTTTATAAATTTATAGAGTACACAATTGTGAGGAGAGTGATTAAGTTTTACCAAGTCTCCTAAAAAAACAATAAAGAGGGTGAATGATCAAATTAGAACAATTTTACTTAGGAGTAAAAATAATACATGTTTGCTACACTAAGTCTGATCAACTCCTTGCTGATAAGAGGACATCATCCCTAATTTTTATTGGAGATGGGGAAATTATTGCTCAAATTCTAACTAGGACAACAAATTGGCCTAAGTTGGAAATGTTCCATTCTAGCCCACCAAGTATGTGGTGTTGTGACATTTCCTAATGGATTTGGTGAGGGAATCAAGAAGAGTATCTCCACAAAGGGAAGCCTAAACATTTGGAGGTGTGGCATCTGTATGTGTGACCAGAATAGATTCTTCAAAGTGAGTTAGCTGATATAACTTCAACTCACAAAATTTCACCACATCATAGATCCCAAGTTTGGTGGAAGGGCCAACTTGAATTAATTAAGTTCCATTTTTTTATGGTGTGAAAAGAATGTCGAGTGGGTGTCATCTAGTAACGTTGTTTAGTTTTGAAGTTGGTAATGGTCACCAACCCAAAAAATGTCAACCAACTTCATGTCAATCATTAAGTGCCATATATTTGGCCTATATTTGATAAAATACTGAATCCTTTTCTATATCTTTTCCACATTTTTCATAAAAGAAGAAGCTTTTTCTTGGTCCTTCCACTAGTGCAATGTAGATGGAGATGGGGAGAAACTAGGAGCTCATTGAGAGAAAGTGGCTGAAAAGAAAAAACAAACTTCAAAAGGATAATGCCTTGTATAGATACTCATGGATTTGGGCTTGGAGGAACTAAGAGGGATGCCAATGTCAATTTATAAACCCTCTTTACATTTTTATGTTTACTCTCCTCCAACTCAACAGGGCCTCTCTTAAAATATGATTACTCAAGATTATAAAATGAAATCCAACATGAAATGGAGAGATAAATTTAGTAAAATAAGTTGATGAAGTTTTAGGAAATAAAATAGGTGAATGAAATAAAGTGTCTTTCCATTGCGCTTATGATATCACATCAAGGTTCATGGGAGACTATCCCATTGAGAAAAACATGGAAATTGAGACTACAAAGTACAAAGGCCCTTTCCATTATGTCCCAAATCACAAAAATGTGACTAGAGAGATCAAACAAGTAGCTGAAGTCCACACATGTAATTAATCATAATTACCCTCCTTGCACAATTGAGGCATTGTGTCATTTAATATTTATACATAAAATAAACTTAAGAGTTAGACATTCCATTTTGTCACAAAAAGGTTATGTAGAATGAGGTATCATGTCATGTCATTGCAGGGATGGGAAAAACATAGTGTTGGGGGATGAGTTGATGGTTAAAAGATGGTTGGTAGATGAAATAATGGAAAGGACAAGAGGCGCTGACCTACAGTAGCCATTGACTGGACTGAAGGGGAAAGTAATTGACAATAATAATTGAAGGGTGATTATAAAAAATGACAATGATATTTTATGGGAAAAAATGACATGGAGATACATTGACAAAGGAGCTTGTGAGCCAATATAGAATTTTTGAGTTAATGAATCTTTGCAAGTTGAGCTAGATATAAGTTATTGAGGGAATATGAGGAAAAGTGAAAGAGAGACAAGGAGTTCCATTTGGGTTGAGAGCACTACTAAGAGTCTAGTAGGTGACTATGTTGTGTGCATAGGTTAGGAGTAGGGAGGCCATATCCCTCATTGAACATTGTTATTTATGTGTCTTTTGTTCTAATGCACATACACCATATATTCAAAGTATACAAAATTTAGGGTTAGCCACAATAGTGCCACCTATTATGAAAGGTCCTTTGGAAGTTAAACTTAGAGAGAAGGAGTGCCATTTGGGTTGAGAGAAATGTTGAGAGTGTAGCATGTGACTATGTTGTCTGTGTAAGTCGGGAGTGAGGGTCTATCCCTTGTTGAACATTGTTATTTTTGTGTTGTTGGTTCTAATGCGCAAACATTATATGTTTAGACTATACAAAATTTAGGGTTATCCATAATAATGCCACCCAGTATGGAAGGTCCTTTGGAAGCTCAACTCAAAGATTCTATCCCTCCCTATAGAGAATGAGACTGTGATATTTCATGAGGGTGGTTTTGTAGGAAGGAGATAAAGAAAGGAGGAGACCCTACAACAACCAGAAGAATGGGAAAGGAGGAGAAGAAGCATTTGATATTCAAATTCAAGATTTTGTGATCCATTTGATTATTTGAAAACATTTTCAGAAGAAATCACATTGGTATAATTTGGCCAGCACGTTTCAAACCAACCATTATTATATGACCAACTGACTGGTGTCGCTACTATCCAGAACTTAAAAAATAGTAGGAAAGTAAATCCTTTGAAATATATGTGGAGGTTTTATAGAGTGTGACACACTCATGAGCCAAATGGGAGAGGCAAGAAACACAGAAATTATACCATTTGAATAATGGAAACTACCATAAGGAAAACCCAGTCCAAGAAGTAGAAATGACACACAAGACATTAAAAAATGGATGATGTAATTACCAAGAACATTATATTGATACAAAAACATAAGCTTTATCATTAGTCTACTTCTAAATAGCTTCTTGGATCAATTTGTGTTTTTCTAGCATCAATGGTAATATGTAGTGGTAAGTACAAAGTCGTTTCCCAATTCTATTCAAAGTAACACACAAGAAAAATGCCAAAAAGTGAAGTCCAACAAATTGTTTGGGATACAATAATAGTTGAAATAAATCAAATTTGGAATTCCATTAATCTTATCAAAGATGAAAACGTTATGGTATGAAGGATTTAGCATACCATCTAGAAAATTAAAGTAGAATTAGGAAACATGGCACAAAAAGCTCTTAAAATTGTGAAATTTTTGAATTCCGAGACTTGGGACGAGCTAACTGCATTGGGTGTACAAGGTAGAACACAACTAATTATGGAGACAAACAAGGTGATTACAAAGTGAACCTTGACAAACCATGCTCAAGAACAGTGCAAATTTATTAAAAAGAACCTTAATGTGTTGTGTAACAAGTTTGATAAAATGTGACAATTAGGTTTTCCCTCTTGTTCGGACCATCATGAAAATATATTTCATGTGGAATTATATCAAAAAACAATATATAAGGAAATGAATTAAGCTAACAAATTGATAGGATTTGTGGGAGAATTTAGAGGAGAAATTATTTTCGAGCATCTTCATGAATATTTTCAGCTATGGTGGCAACTAAAGAACCTATTTTTGATAAATCTAAATTTCCGAAAATATATGAAGTTAGATGCAGTGTATAGGAAGATAGTTAGTTTTCCCTACTTGACTGGCAAGCAATGGAACTATCTCTCACAATTTTATATATATAATTTTTGACTACCAAAATGGAACTATGATGGGAATTTGTCATATGACAAAGATTGACATACTTTATTTTAATAAAATTTTGATGTAATAAGTTTTTCATTAGTTATCTAAATACAATTTCAATTATTAGTTAGTTAGAAATAAGTCACGTGTAGTTACTAATTGTAAATGAATCAATTTTTCTAAGAAATGTATAAAAACAATGAAGAACCAAGGAAAAAGGTTCAAAAATTTTGTCTTTCAAAATACTTTTCTATGAAGAATTTTGAAAAGTATGTGACACATATTATATGATCAATAAATATTCTAGCTATTGAATGCATTTATAGTTTGCGAGACAAAGAAATGGGCTACTTGTAAAAAAAATCCATAATGATTGGAAACTCTTGGGCATGCAAACCATTAAGTGTCAACCAATACATCACATGATTGTGAACATGCCTATAATTTAAAGCTTTCATTGGACTAAACCCAATCAGTACAGCTATGTGAAGACTGAATAAGTTGAGACAGAAAAATAAAGAATTATCAGAGGATTTTGTTGATTTATAATGACAAGGAAAATAAAACTATAAATGAGATAAAAATTGGTAAGGTATATCTATAAACCATACATACATGTAAAAAAGAATTCAACTCCTAGTATATCTCATACATTTATAAAACACAAAATAGAAATTCAAAACAATAAATTACCTGTGCCTCTACCAAACAAACAAGACTCATAATAGAAGCCGTTGATGATGTCTCCTCAGGTGGCCTCTCTAGAGGAAGCCTAGATTCCATATGTGGAAGTGGATCTTGTGATTAATTATACAATACATAATTACTACATAGAAGAGTAAATAAAAAAGTATTAAAAGTAATTATAAGACATAATTGAACATATATGACTAAACAAAAAAATATAAGACATAAATACGAAATGAACAAGATAAATGAGATGTTACCGCATTAAAAAACATTATTATAAACAAATACCTAGAATAATAATTTACAATGTTATGTGCTCCCTCTTTATTGACATCCATGGAGGAATGTTATTGTTGAGAATGTTGGAAAAAATACTAAGAGGGGGGGGGTGTGAATCAGTATTTACAAATCATTGAAATTTTCAATTTAGTATCAAGATTTATGTACGCAAATTTACAGAAGGGAACTCACATATGTACGCGAATGTTATGCAGACAACTAGCGTATATCGAATAAACTTACTTTTCAATTAATTCATCATCTGTTTAACTTGAGATAGGGTATCAGTACCTCATTAAACATTAATTGAACAATGACCATGTTTATTAATAATAGAATAAATCATCACACATAAGCAACACATCAACACACATGAACACTAAGATTTTTAGGTTGAAACCCAATGTGGAAAAAAACCATCATTTCTGTCATATTTGTCTTATTTTTATTATAAATAAAAACTTCTTACAATCTTGTACTAGTGTAGACTCATATGAGCATGCGGACACCCACCTGAAGAAGGCTACAACCTTCTCTCCTTCTTTAGCACCCATTGGAAAGGACCTCAAACCCCTTATTTCGTTTAATGCCACCCACTAGATGGGAGCTCCAACCCCTGATTAGATTTATTAGTTACCGTTGGAGGGAAGCTTTAAATACCTCACTGAAGGCTCCAACCCTCAACACCTCCATGAACCATGTTTCATAAATTTTCATACTGGATTCTAGGCCATGTTTCATCAAATTTTTAGACTGGAGCCACTATCATCATTTAAGCCCAATCCAAAATATCAAAACTGAAACTGATCTCTGCAACAAATCACTCAATCATTGAACCAAACAATCACTGAACCAACTGAATCAACCAATCAATGAATCAACAGAGACCCAAATCAATCAAATTATCCTCAAACAACCAAAGTAGTTAGATCATTGTAACCAAAGTACTAATACTGAATCCAAATATTGCATCAACTTACTCAATCATCTGAAAGCCCTGATCAACAAACTATCAGAATATATATGCTACTTTACTATATTAAACCCATGTGTATACATGACTTCCTTGAAGCATACTTGTGTATAGATCTCAAAACATTAAACCCTGAAACTGAACCACTGTCACTTCGAAATAAACAATGAATTATACACATATCCACTGAATGATTCTGAAATAACCAGAGAACCATTACTGATTTTAAATCACAAACAACTAGTAACATTATCATTCTTCAACATATCAATCCTCAATCGAGACATCGCTATTAAGACTAGATCATCAAGTAAGACTTCATTGATAGACAAGAGAAACAAAACAATACTGATTAAACTAATCATACATCTTTTCCAACAAAACCCTAGCTTATATATGCACTTTCTTCAAAATATTTCTACGTGTATACACACTTTTTAAGAAACAAACCCACGTATAGATTTGAATATATACACGAATTACCAGTTTTAAACCCGTGTGTGTACACTCCTTTTAGGTTATCAAACCAATGTATAAATATGTAATTACTGGCACAAACCTTCGTTGCATAATAGAACTTCTGACATACCCATATCTTGGCATACACATAAATATCACACGTCAAGACACTATCATCACTGACCAAGTCAACCCATAATTGACTATGTCATTTTAGATCTATTGGATTTGATCTATTATCAAATTCCCGAGTTCATGCTTAGCTTTAGATCTAGAAAATCATTAACAACTGATTACATGCATATTTTCTTATGATCTAACTATTCATAAAATATTTATCACTTACAAACCTAAACACTTTGACCTTCATCTCCTTATATATCTTAGCCTTTAGACAATACCACAAGTCAAAACCATACTAGTGTAATTAATATTCTGGGACGGGATCAAATATCTGTTGCTCGGCTCAATACCATAGGTCAATACCATTGTAAATATCCTTGGTATTTTGAATACCATGGTGCAGAATATTAATGTGCCTTTTGTTCTTCATACCGCGTGTGTAAGTGGATTTCTTTACAGAACCCATGTATACTCTACTTTGCTTCACCAACCCTGAGTGTGTACAAGACTTTGTTTCATAGAATCTGCATATACTCGACTTTTCTTCACCAAACCTGTGTATATTTCTTCAAACTTCATCTTTATCATTATTTTGTCTCTAAACTGATAATCCTTTTTTGTCACATGTAGACATATCTTGTTGACATCCACATGAAGCAGGTTTCCATCAAGGACAACACATTAGTCAAAATAAGAAGAATCTGTCTCTTTGGACGTGATGGAAACCACTTTGGTGTTTGGTCACCACCACCTATAGATAGCTATAATATACATTAAGCTAAGCACCAAGATTTTCAAACACCAAGTTACTCTCCCCCTTTGACATCAAGCGAAAAGGGTTGATCAATGATTGAATGAGTGCTTCTCACCCTTTGTTGATATGAGCACTATAAATCTAATCTAAATTGACCATGCTCCCCTAAGCACGTGCTAAATTTTCTAAAGATATACAAACAAGTACATGACTCTATGACAAGACCTTTCCTATCATGAATGACTCATACTTACATCAATCATCCAACATAGTGGGGTTACATATTTGGCTCAACATTACATCAATCACCCAATCATAGTAGGGTTACAAATTACATCACATGCCCAAAAAGACTTGACCACAATAGTCCATACATGACTGAATTTTACAATGATTAGGTCTTTACATTACATTTACATCAAATTATAGATATGACATTTATAGCCAAGACTAAATACCTCTATAAGACCATGATAATCATCAACAATTATCATACACCATATAGGATATGCACCATAAGCATCTGTTAGCAACAATATGAACATCAACATGCACTTCTGCATTATTAATCAAGAACTTCAACAACATAAGAAACATCACCATTGATAAGAATCATTATGTATAAAAGAATTATAATGCCAACAATGAATTATTGGAAGCATAAAAAATGCCCCCCCAAACCTTTGTGATATCTACAGACTGTACTCAAACTATTCCAGAACCAACAAGAAAAAAATGGATCTTGTTTCTTCATCATACCAAGATATACATGACTATTTAATTTAGAACTCACATATATACACAAATTGTCTTTATAGGATCTGTGTACAGAAAGTGAAATAATAAAACCTCTTACTTTCATCCCCCCCTGAGCCTATACTATATGTGCTAGTTCACTGTTACGACATCTAATGCACTGTCAGTAATGTAAGAAATCACGAACATAAATAAAAACCATGAGAGTCTTCATCAAGACACATATGTATTACCTTGAACTTGAATAATCAACAAAGTGATAAGGGAGGGACCATTACTAATTTCTATCTGAGATATTCAAATGCATCAAGTGGAAGAGGTTTTGTAAAATTATCAACAACTTGTTATTTTGAGGGAATATATTCCAATTTCACCTTTTCTTCAAGCACCTGTTCTCTTAGAAAATGATGTTTAATTGGAATATGATTGGTCTTGGAGTGCATAACAAGATTTTTTGAAATATTAATGGCACTTGTATTATCAAACAAAATGGAAATGGGTGGAGAATAATTGATTTAAATATCCTGTAATGTTTGCATAATTCAGAGAAGTTGTTTGTAGTAAGATGTAGCATCAACATATTCTATTTTTGCAGTAGATAAAGCAATTGAGATTTGTTTTTTGCTAATCCATGATACCAAGAGGGGCCCCATAGAATGATCCTCCACTAGTAATTTTTCCATCATCGACATTTCCTACCCAATCTGCATTTGTATAAACATGAAGAGTAAGATACTCATATTTGGGATACCATAAAACAAAGTCTTGAGTGCCTTGTAGATATTTGAAGATTCTTTTGACTTCCTGAAGATGAGTTTCCTTTATATTAGCTTGAAATAGTACAAAAAATCCCAACTACATGCATGATATTTAGTTTTGTTCCTTTAAGATAAAGTAGACTTCCGATCATGGATTTGTATTCTGGTTGGTTGACTGCGGGAGAATCATCGCGAGAATTGAAACTACATCCTGTCACCATGGGTGTGCATACTGGTTTGAAATCTTTAATTCCACATTTCTTTAGAATTTTCTTAAGGCACTTATTTTGTGATAGAAAGATGCCATTCTTTTCTTATTTTACTTGTAAAGCAAGAAAATATGTTAGTTCACCAAGTAAAGACATTTCAAATACTTGCTACATAATAGAAGAAAACATTTGACTCATGGATTCTTTGTTGCTACCAAATATGGTGTCATCCATATAAACAATAAAGATTAAAAGTTTACCGTCATCCACCTTTATATATAGATTGTTATCTACAAACCCCTTAGTGAAGACTTGTCGTTGAAGATATTTGTCAAGGCGAAAATACAATGCACGAGGGGATTATTTTAGCCCATATAATTCCTTCTTGAGTTTGCAAACAAGTTTTTCATCATTTCCTAGAATAAACCCTTTAGGTTGTTTAATTTAGACTTCTTCTTCTATGTTCCCATTTAAAAATGTAGATTTAACATCCATTTGATAAACTTTGAAATGATGAAATCTTGAAAAGGCAAGAAACATTATTATGGCTTGAAGTCTAGGTACAGGTGCAAATGTTTCTTCAAAGTCCACCCCATATTGAGAATAACCTTTGCAAACGAGTCTTGCTTTATTTATAATTTTTTCTCCATTCACGTTCAATTTATTTTTGAATACCCATTTTGTCCCAATAACATTCTTATCACGTGGTCTAGGAACTAATTCCCAAGTGTGATTCTTTTCTATTTGGTCAAGTTCTTCATTGACAACCTTAACCCAACATTCATATTTTCTAGCTTGATTTACATTTTGTGGTTCAATTGTGGATAGTAAGACTATATGACTAGTAGTTCCAACAAGAGTTCTTCTAGTTTGTATTCCAGATTCCTTACCACCTAGAATTTGAGATTCATTGATTATTTCTTCCACATTATTTTGGCTTGTTGTAGGATTATCTTCGTCATCTACTAGTGCTTCCTTTTTCATTCATGTGGATGCTTCATTAATCACAATTGGCATTCAACAATCTTTTGAAGTCTTTTATTGTAACATTTATATCCTTTGCTTCTAGAGGAGTATCCAAGGGGAACTCCTTCATCATCTCTAGCTTCAACCTTTCCAAGTTTATCATTATTATTCTTTATGTAACACTTACTTCCAAAAACTCTAAAATGCTTAACATTTGGGGGTTTACCATACCAAAGTTCATAAGGTGTTTTATTACTGTTCACAAGGATATGAGTTTTGTTAAGAATATTCACCACTATATGTGGTGCTTCACCCTAGAAGGTACGAGGTGTCCTAGACTCATCAAGCATGGCACGTGCCATTTTTTGAATTTTTCTATTCATTCTCTCTGCTACCCCATTTTGTTGAGAAGTCTTAGCTATATAGAACTGCTTCTTGATTCCATGTTGTTCACAAAACTCGAAAAGTTTATCTAATCTGAATTCTCTTCCCATATCAGATCTGAGACATTTGATTAACAAGTCTAACTCATTCTCTACTAAATCTTTGAAGACTTTAAATTTATCAAATCGTTCATCTTTATACTTTAATAAACCAATCCAACACATTCTAGTAAATTCATCAATAAATAAGATGAAATATTGTTCACCTCTAGGTGACCTTTTCTTCATTGGCCCACACAAATCAGTGTGAATAAGTTCAAGGGGCCTACTTGCATAACCTTCTTTGGCATTGAATCATACCATGGTTTGCTTAATTTATTGACATGCTTTGCATATAGTACTTTCTTGTAGAGAGATATTGGGAAAATAATGAAGTGATCCTAGCTTGCTTGACTTATGTATTTGAGTGAAGCTTAGATGTCCCAATGTTTTGTGCCACAACCAACTTTATTCTGTTTTTCTTAAGTAACATTGTTCTAGGCTTCCTTCCAAGACATAGACATTACCTAGAGTTCTTGTTCCTTTTATTACAATTTTTCCTATATCTAGATTTCAAACCACACAATTCTTTGATCTGAAAACAAATTTATTCCCTTGGTCACACATATGGCTAACACTTCAAAATTTATTCTTCAACCCATCAACAAATAAAACATTTCCATCTTTAACCTTTTCTTAGCAAAATAGTTCCTTTTCCTTTGATAGCAGCAGATGCATTATTTCCAAAGGTTACGTTCTTTTCTTTCTTTATTTCATTAAAAAGCATAAACTTAAATTATCACCTGTCATGTGTTTTGAGCATCCACTATCAATGTACCACAAGTTTTCTTGATCCCTTGCATATAAATCTAGACCACAATTCTTATATTTGATGGTATTCTTCTTCCATGCCTTATATGTTGTCTCCATTTTCTTATCCTCAGGTATTGATCGTCCTTTGCTCCTGCATTCAGATACTTTATGCCCAAAGTTATTGCAAAATGAGCATTTAGTTTCATATTGAAAAGGAGAGAAGGCATTGTAAGCGTATTCCTTTAACCCAACCTCATTCTTTTTTTTCTTTCTTATCTAGTCATGATAGTTTTGTAAGAAACACATTGAGCAACCTTATGACCAAAATTGTGACAAGCGAAACATTGTCCATTAAAGTATAAGTGTATGGGAGTATAGTACCTTCTAGTGTTGTTTTCATTTTGATTGAAGCAAGCATAGCTTACCTAGGAAGTATTTGGTCCTTTATTCTTTTTGTCTAGGATGGAGTGATGTTGACTGCTCCTATTTATTGCATTGAGATAACTTCCTATTTCTATAGAAGACTTTACAGTCTTTGATGTTTCTTAATAGTATCCAGGACATGTCTTTATAAGAGGAGAGTTTTGAACTTTGATGATTTCATCTAAGGTTTCATATACTTTATAAAATCATATATTAAGAATTTTTTCTTTCTCAAGTTCTTTCCTTAGACTTACTATTTTGTAATCTAGCTTCTCATTATGATCTTCCTTTTCTATTATTTTTTTCTTCAAAGTTTCTTCTGTTTATTTAGATTATTCTAAACAAATATTAAGGTGAGATATTTATTCAATAAAAATACCCTTTTCTTCTAGGGAATCCATGAAATTATTGCCAGACTCATTACTACTTCTATCTTCAAATGCCATAAATAATTGACATTCTTGATTAGACTCAGCTTCTTCAACATTTGAAATACCATCACTACCATTATTTCATAGACAAGGAAATGGATCATAGCTAGAACAAAATCCCATACCTGATAATTATTTATTGACATCTTCTTCATTCTTAATCAATAGAAAGCAAGGTGCTCCCAGACTTGAATATTTTCTGACATCTATAACAGTCACTGCATCTGATATATCATTGTCACAGTTTTTTCAATCCCTTCTTCAAGCAACCTTCTTCAAGCGATCAAGCTTATTTTGAAGGACCTGCTCTGATACCAATTGTTGGGGAAAATACTGATAGGGGGTGAACTAGTATTTACAAATCATTAAAATTTTCAATTTAATATCCATATTTATGTACACGAATTTACAAAAGGGAACATGCATATGTACGTGATTTTTATGCAAACATGTTGGCTTGTTGGGGCCTGACCCAAGTTCAGAGTCAATTAGCCAAACAAATCCCGATACTACTAGCCCTTTCGGCAACAATCCGTAGAGTGCAGACTGAGGTCTCACCCAAAGTAGTATGGGAGGGTGCTAGAACCAAGTTTCTGCACCCTAGAGATGTCTGATGAGTTCAACTGGTTCTTTGTTAGTCCCTATGTGCAAGTTTCTTCGTGCACTTTCCCATTCCTCATGGCCTGATATACTGCCTTCGCGCAGCCCTACCCAGGGGCTGTGATTCGCAATCTATGCTATTACCCAAGATCTTTCTTATATTATTTATATTCATCTACTTGAATGTCTTAAGTTATACTTAACAATACAAAACATTCATACAGGTTCGTGCAATGAATAAATAGTATATTTGCAAATTATATCCAATCATGCATTGAACCAGGACAAGATACACAAAATTATAGTAAAACTTCTCTTTATTGATTCTTCCAACGATTACAAACTTGACCTTCCTTACGCACTCAGCTACAAGGGTCTGCACACTACCTTCCTTACGCACTCGACCTCCTGTGCACTCAGCTGCAGAGCCTTCTCCTACTCTACGACCCACAAACACACTTTACACTTCGACTCAATCACTTAGACTTCTCTTTCTTTCATAGTTATTCCTTATTGGCTATGCTTTACACTTAGAGCATCGCTCTATTTATACAATCCCATTGTCCGCGGACCATGGGTAGGTCTATCTAGCTAACGTTAAATTACAAAACTAGGACAGAGAATCTTGTGACATTATCATACTTTCACGCCCCACGCCCACAAATTCACAGAGCTTTTACAACAAGATTTGGTCAAAAATTGGGCTTTAAGCCCCAAAACATGCCTTGGGGGGGTTCTATGCCAACAGGCCCCCAACACAAACATCGTGACTCGCCCTCGAGTCACTCTGTCGATGTGGAGATCTTTGTGCAGAGTCCCTCCAACTATTCTTGAATTGCGGCAAGGTCAACAACACACTGAGCTACTGCTTACTTGATCTACTGCATCAGTGCATGCATCCCCTACATTTGTGCGAGCTTGCCTTCAATTTCTACTGTGATGGTGAAGGCCTTGTCGATCCAAGGTTGAACACATGCCTTCAGGACTGCTTCCTTGTGTTGTGCCATGTCCCCCTACGCTTTTAGTTTTTTAGCCTACTACGTTTGCGTGAGCCTCTGAGTAAGGACCACTGTCTGCATAACCTCTCAAACATTGTCATACTATTGTTGGAGTTATCACACCTCTATCTCCAAGCGTTGGATGTTGGGGTCCTCTTGCAGATTTGTGAGGACCTCAAGTGATTCTTCCAACATACTGGTATAGTCTCGCACTGCATCACCAATCTCCTCCAGTCCCACTATGATAGTGCTAACGTGTTGTTCTCTGACTTTCGGGGGGGGTGGACGGCTGCACCTTCAACCATATCTTGGTGATCTGAAGGTTCAACTCCAACTGAACCTTTGTCATTTATTTCCTTGCCTCACAGACCCCTACTGCTAACATGTGGATCTGCGCCTCTGCTGGCATGTCTGCTGGGATGGCCAACTTTGGCAAGCATTGTCTATTACCTGTACCAACTGTTGGTTTTGCGACACCATTTCATCGTGCTACAAGCTCAATTGTTCCATATTTATTTTCTATTCACTGAGGATTTGTAGTGCGTGGATCTCCCTAGCATGTAGCTCTGTAGTTATCCCATCCTACAAAACATATCAGGTCTCTCATGGAAGTGCAACCATATTGAGATTGATACCTTTCAATGCGCTAACCATAGGCCTGTTGGCCTCATTTGATGTCACTAGTGCCCCTTCCATCAACACTATGGTATTCTTCATCTGTGCACACAACATCTACTCTATTTTTGTTGAGCCGACTATGAGGCTGGACGAAAGGGTACCAATCTGAGGGGGGCACACGTGTAATTCTTGGAATTGCACTCTGAGGGTCCCCAACACAATCTAGTTCTCCTGCATGAAATCTTGGAGAGTCTCATTGGTGACATCGCACACTGTCTTGTTGATGTCGTGTAGATCGCCCTCGATTAGCATGATCGTGTCAATAGACATATTCGATGCCTTGACCTTCTTACGTGACCCTACCCGCTCTGTTGGCATCTGGCGCTTCAACTGCATTAACGCGGTTTGTGGGTCTATGCCTCCCTCTTCTATTTCTACTTCTTCTACTTCCTACCCTTGTGAAGGCATCGTTTGGCCCTCGCCCGCCTTCGCAACTGCCTCGTGTGCTACTGCTACTACTGCGACCTTTTCCTGCTCAGTTACTTTCTATGCAGCATCCCACGTCGCGTGCACTTCTGCTATCACTGCTTCCTTCCTTCGCTTTTCGGCCAACTGTGTGATGCGCAGCTTGGCCTCATCTTTCCTCCTCTTTTCCACCTACTTCTTGATCTTTGCAATGTCTGGGGTGTGCCACTCTAGCGGCCATGCCTCCAGTACGTTAAAAATGACATTGTTTGTAGCTACGAAGGGTAGCATTATCTATTGTTTGGTCAGGTCCTTATGAGCTCTGATATAAATGTTATGCAGGTCTACTTTGAATTCTGCAAAACTCTGTAGACTGTTGTAAACAGTGGGTGACAACCGTGGCTTATGGTTGATCCCCATTCTGAGTTTCATCTCCACGAACACCCAGAATATTTTTCTATCATAGATCCTCTTAGCATCCTTTATGGCCCAGAGTGAAGAAAACTTCACGGCCTCTCGCAGGTCCCTATCAATTATGGGGAATTGACTATCCTCAGGTAATTCCCTAGCCACGAGCACTACAGACAACAGAATCCATGCATAGTGGAACATTTTTCCCTATTCCTAAGCTTCATGGTGATTTTCTAAAAACCTTCTGTAGAGGAACTCAGATTAGTTAAACTGGACCCCCTCCATGCACTGCTTAGCCAGTGCTACTATTGGCGTGGGTATTTCATCCGCGCGCACTTGTGCATAACCTTTCTTGCTAGGATTTGGGTCACCACATGTACTGCTTTCTCCTTGATGCTAGAGATGGCGTAGCCCATATTCTTCTTTTCCAGCTTGTACTTTTTCTTCATGGCCTCTGTGATAGCCAAGTTGTTGCCCTTCCCTTCCGAGATGTTTGTGGGGTCCTCTCCTTTGCATGGAAGAAATCAATTGTAAGGTCCCACCTTACCAACCATCAATAATATAGAGAATTAGAGGTCACATTAATCCCTAATACTCAATTTTATTTTGTAACATTACTAACTTAGTTATCATGTAATCATGTTCCTTCATCTATTTCAATATAAAAATACCACATAAGAATTCGAGGATAACTTTCCCCTTAAACCAATTCCAAAACACATTTCTCCTCAAGTTTAAAAGAAGCATGTTCTCTTTTCATACTTATATGTGAGCTCTAATTAAGAATGGAAATAAATTCCACCATAATGCCATGTGTGAGCATTAAGCTAGACCAACCTATTTTATCTCCTAGATTATGCTAAATAAGTTCTACTTATTGAATCTTGACATCATAACCATAAAAGTATGCCACAAGAACGTAAAATATTATGCTTCAATCACATATAAGGGTATGCATATTAACCTACTTGTAACAAGATAACTAAAGGAGGAATATGCCTCTCTTCATCAGTAAATCTAATAAATATTATATGTTTATTGATTCATCAATAAAAAACTCCCAATCGCATTGCTTCATTCATGAGACTCCTATAATGAATGTTGCAACTAGAGCAACCACTATTACAAATTCATAAGCATATTATTCTTCAAAAGTGCCAAATAAAATAGTGGACTTGCCAAAATCGGGCACACTAGTTGTTTGCTACAACCATTAAAACATAATATTGCACCCATGAGTACATGTAGCTCAGATGAAACTTACTATGCTTATTTGGACAAATTCCTACAAAATTAGTCATTGTAATTTTGTTTCCAACAACAAAGCCTTTTTAAATGAAAGCTTTAGATAATAAAAGTAATAACTATCTGATTCTCCATTCACACTCCAACAACTTATTAAATTCATTTTCACATTCATACAAAAACTTGCAGATATAGGAAGCTACATCCATTAAATAATCTATTCATAAATTTACTAGTACATAAAAGCTACAGTAAGTAGGAAATTTACTCTAACAACTATATGCACAAAAACTACATCCATTGAAGTTTTGAAAAACACTTTGCAAGCATGCGATATACAAGCTACATCCATTGAGGCATTTTGGAAAACACTTTGCAAGCATGTAACCTACAACCATTGAGGCCTTTTGACAAACACTTGCAAGCATGCAATCTATAGCCATTGAGGCATTTTGTCAAACAGTTGGAAGCCATAATCTCTTAAGGAAATTTGACATGAATCTAAGATTCTTCCTTAAACTATTTAGAACATGAAATTTATAAATTTATTCTTCAAGTGACAAAATATTAAAATAGGGTCTAAATCATCTTATTCTTTCACCCAAAACTTGACAATATGCGCGCACAATTGGAAACAACAATCTGCAAAATCACCCAGATTTATGATCTAGGTTTGGAAAAGTATTTTTTTGGAATCAAGACAGGGATTGTAGGTTCTTATAGTACGAATAACCCTTAAAGTTGTCTTGAATCATTACAAAAATTCCCACAAATGAAATTGTTTCAACAAGCAAATCTTCAACGCCTAGAATCTCATTTACACATTTTCTCAAACAGATGGCATGCAAACTTGAATCTATAACCATGAATAAAAAACTGAGTTATAATTACTTATGTATTTCCAAAATATTTTTCTAAATCATTTCATCTACTATAAGTGAGTTGAATTGTTTTGAGATTCATCAAGCATTATTTTCATTCAAACATTCCATCAAGCACATGACAAACATCCTTAGTTATTAAGAATCACTCCAAAATAACAGTTAACCAATAATCATTATTTTAATGCATTATGTATCCTTACTTTTCATCTACATTTGCAATTATTCTAAGGGCTGATCCAGTGATTCCTCCATGTATATGTTGGGTATGTGTCACTTTCCTTACTTCTCCTGTAGGCTACAAGTTAGAACTTATTCATGCATAATCATTTTCATATATAATAAAAACAATATCATTTCCCATTTACGGAGTTTTCCAAAAACATTGCAACATATCATGAAACCATTTCTAAAACATGTCTCTAGTTACTATTTTAATTAAAATGAAACAAAACCATAACTCATGAAAATCTTACCCAAGTCCTTTGTAAATTCTTTATTGGAATTACCTTCAACAATATTTGTCTTTCCTTTCTCAATTGATGATCATATATGCAACTCCAATCACTGAGAATACGATCCATCTCTACTTCCTTAACCAACTCATTTGAACCATCCAATTTTCCACCCAACCATATCCAGGGAGCACTTCTCCCCCTAGAACCCCCAAGCTGTAAGAGCTCACAAGCAGTACTAAAATATATCAATAGAGATATATACAAGGAAATATGAGGAAGATAACATTTGCTTCTTCTCAATAACACTCATGTTCGACTCCATTGGGTAGAGATACTTAGTAATTTAGATTAGCATTTGGCTACTCTCCAAATCTCTCCCTCTCACAAACTTCTTCAAATCTCTCAAACTCTTTGTATCACCATGCACCCCTCCCAAGTGAGAATAAATGAGACACATATATATGAGGAGCAACAAATTCTTGTCTTAAAGGATGAGTAATATGCATGCCTTGTATTCCATTTAGAGGAGTGTAATTCATGCCATTAAGGAGAGGTATGCATGCCTTAGTTAAGGAGCGTGTAACATATGCACTAAAGAGAGTGTAAGAGGAATATTTTATGACATGTCTTTAATTACTGTAAGAGGAATATGCCATTCTTTGATGAGTGCATAAAAAAGAGTGCAATGTATTATTAAAAAAATAAAAAATCACATAGAGCCATGAGAGTCATCAAGGAGAGAGGTGTGAAGTGATTGAGGAGATGAAGGTGACTTATAATTCAATTTTAATAATAATATCACAGTCTCATAAAAAGATAATAATAGTAATATTAATAATATTAATAATATTAAGGATTAAGTCGAGATTGAACTATTAGGATTGAGTAATGATAATTTAAGTGATTTTTCTTCCACTATACTTAATTACACATTGATTGAAGGTGACTTGATATTTTTGGAAAGTCATACTTGAGATGATAGGCATGACTTTGTATTTTTAGAAATTCACTTTAGAATTGTCATAAATGAGATTTTATTAAGGAAATTCATGCATGAGCTTCCCATGAGTGGTATTTTTGTTTTGGAGAATAGGGATTCTAGATCATTATTGCATACATCTATGTACCTTAGTAGATTGAGGACTCCACGCCCTCATCTACTCCAAGGATCCAAGATTCCACACCTTAATCTTTTAAATATTTAGGACTCCGCATCCCAATCCTTTTATCATAGATCCAAGGATTCACATCTTTATCTATCATGGATTTAGGGCTCTGCACCCTAATCCTTTTATTATAGATCTAAGACTCCACATCTTTATTTTTCATGGATTTAGGACTCCATTCCATAATTTCCATGGATTATCATCTACTCTACTTTGAAACTCCATGCTTCACCTTAAGATACTGATTGTGAGGTCATACCCATTTGATGGTTCATTTGTAAGGCTTTGTTCCAAGACCTACACGCATCACAATCTCATAGATTAAAGTAATCAAATGAATTTCATAATTAACTTATTCACATCTTGTTAGATCTAAGACTTTTGTGATCCATAATGTAGAAATTTGTCTTTCGGATTAATCATATTATTAGGATTTGGTAGACATTTTGAACCAACTAATGTGGGTCATCCTTAGGACAAGGATGAACCTCATTAGTTGGTTCGAAACGTTGACGAAATTTGAATAATTTGGTTAATTCAAAAGACAAATTTCTATTCACATTTTATCAAATATTGTGTATGACTTCCACAGTCATTTTGGTTCTAGAGAACCATATATAATTTGAACATCCTTGTTTGTAAACAACCATGTCCCCTGTCATGTCTTGATCAATACAAGATTAAACATATATAATCATAAAATCATGTATCATGACTTCCACAGTCATTTATAATTTGAGAATCCTTGTTTGCAATTAACCATGTCCTATGCCACATCTTTCTTAATACAAGGTTATGCATATATCGTCATACAAATCATATGTCATCCATTGATAATAATTAACCACATGTTCCACATAACCATGATCATTCATGGATCTATGTGTACCAATCTTGGATCATCATCCATGTCATACACATATGTCCAAAATAGGATACGAAAAGAGAAAACATTGATATTATGTTTTTAACCAAAATCAGTTATGATACACACAACCATAGATATTATCATAAGCACATAGCAACTGGGTGACCCAAACTAGGTCTATAGCATATAAGCATGTACATAAGTATGTCATGCATAATATTATATCATTACATCAAAATCACCCTCTCTAAGTGTCACAAAACTAACCTTTCCAAGGTGGGACGCTACATACTCCCCCTCTTGGGCTAAACTTGGCTCGAATTTTTTCATACAATCATGAGATACTTAGTAACTCTTTTCGATTCTCCTATCAATAAGGTGTTAAACTTATGTATATTTATTTGATTTCTTTTTCTTCATGCCAATTCAGAGTTTAATGTTTGCTAAATTGGGATCAACTCCATGGAAACCAAAACATACCATTCCTATAGAATTGAGACTTCTGTGATCCATAACATGTTTGTGAGAATAATTTCGGCAAAATCACATAAAAAATCATTTGTCGACGCATTTTGAACCAACCAGTGTGGTTCATCGTCAGGACAAGTTGAAGATCCAATCTGAGCGATAAGTTAAACAAGGACAACAAGCCATTCCAACAACTATATTTTATTGAGTAACGGATAAACAAGACCTCAAATGGCTAGATTTGACCAAGGCCCAAGGGGAGGGGTCAAGGTTGTTAAAAAACTTATAAGTAAATTATTTATATTATTAATAATATTATTAATATTCTTAATTAGGTAGATAATATATCCATGCCATATTAGGCATGTTTTGATATAAAATTCCAAATATTTCTATATCAAAACCAACCATACAATTTATAATACCATATCAAGATACTATTTTATGTAACCTATAAGAATTATCTATAATAATTTGATATTCTACATGTTTTTCTTTCTCATAGTCTGCATGAATCCTACATGTGTCATCTTCTTGGTTCTATAGTATGTTGAGCTTGACAAGCTATAAATAGCTCACACATTGATTGTATAAACAAAAATTATGGTCCATCCCATATCACAATAAAATTTGCATAAAAGAATCATAAAATCATCTACATACAATTAAAAATAAAAATACACAACAAAACCTGATATCATATATAAAAATCTCTCTTACATCCCACTTGATTTATGTCTTCTAAATCCAAGTTTCCCCTTCTCATTCCATAAGACATCCTTGCAATCAAAATCTTTAGGATCTACCTATAGTTTTTACTAAATGTTTACTCTTTAGGAAAAATCACAATTTGAGGTTCAATACCTTTTTTTTTTAAACTAACAAGCTAAGATTTTATACAATCCTCATTGACCTACTTATGTATTATAGACCATTCCTTTGTTCCCATATTATTCATTATTATTGAGAATCAACTATGAATGAATCTTTTAGAAGATCTTCATTCTGAAAGGAAATTAGATATATTTTCAAAATCGGCTTTTAATAAAGAATAACTCTCATAATTATGCAATTACGGTTTCTATATTATTGAATCTACCTTGATAACTGTAAGTCAATTTGTTTTCCAACTATAAAATCGCTCATTATTTCTATTCAGTAATTAATCAATTCATTTGGTTTTAAGTCTTATTACTTACTATTAATACATACACAAAAACAAGCTATGAAAACATACATTTCTCATAATATGAAGAATTTGGTTGAATTTAAATAAGGTTTAGACTATCATAAGGGAATTTCTAGCCTAAATCTAAGCCCCCCCTTTTTTTGTTTTAAGGAGAATTACCACCCTCTCAAAATATTACAACCTTTTGTAGGACTAATAACTACTCATACAACTATACATCCAAGCACAAATTACTATTTCCAACAATCTCTTCCATTCCACATACAATACAATCATCATAGGCTTCTAAAGCATGCAAGAATTCCAATTCATAAAAATGTGATCTCACTCTCCTTCAAAAAAATATCACAAGCGCATATTCTTGTAAAACAAGAACTCAAATAAGCTTTTCATTAATCACACACCTTTTCAAATAAAACAAAGTTCTCACCACAAAAAATGTTTATCTCCTAGACATGTTTTTCTCTTAACAATTTACAAGTTAATCAAATTCCAAGAAAGCAGTTCATCGAGTTGACAAATAATATGGATTTTGACTTGATCGCGTAACTAATAATAGTTTAGAGAAATTCATGAGTTCAATCCTCATTATTTCTCTAATTAATTTAGTTAAATAGAATTCCACCAATATGCAATTGATAAATCGTTAAGAAGACTATTATGGCATTTCCTAGACCTAATTTGTCTTAAGCCATACCTTACATGATAGATATATGATAGTATGGATTCCAAACCCATACATTAGCTCATAGATGCATGATAGTATGTGTTCCACTCCCATACATAACTTGAGGAAAACATAACCTTCAAGTGTTCCTTAGTATGGATTCCACAACCATTCATGCACACGTAATTTAAGCCTCTTGTTTAGTAGGTGTGGAGTACCAAAGAAGGTATGTGTTGATGATTATTTCAGCATCTTTTCATTAGGACTTACAAGCCTTTTTGCATCATGAACTTAGAAAACGATAAAGAATTATAACCAAACATGTGAGATTAATATGAAAAACAAGAACGCTGATAATTGTCGTTTCTGTGTGCAGGAGGGAGGAAAAACGAAAAGTTGACGTTCTAAAGGAAAAGAAAAAGATGGGTTAACTGTTGTCCCTTAGACGGGAGACCGCATGCAAACCAGATCAAAACGAATCAGCCTGGGAAAGGAAGTAGAGATATCAGCTCGGCGCAGAAAAGAGAAGAAATAACTCAGGGTTAACGGTTTTGTGAATCCCTCAGGATCCTTGATCCTGAGGGATCACTGTTTTATCTATTTCTGCATATAGATATCTCCATCGTCACCCTTATATAAGGGGAAACACTGTTAGCTAAGAGGGGGTTATGCCTTTATGTATTTTCTTTTAAAAGATCAAAACTTTGATCATCATGTCCTGTTAAGACTTGCTCTACTGTAATTTTACTTAATGCATTAATACAGACTTGGTTACTCTCTTATATTTGAGCCTGGAATAACTTCAAGCGGTGTACCCCTGTAGGCTAAGGGCCCGACCCTGGAGGACACTTGCTCTTGTACCATTACGTGTGGTTTTTGTGTGGTTTGCTTATCAATGTGATCTGGGAATCTGACGTGTTTTATAAAGTTTATATCACATGTTGTGTCATGTTTAATCCATTAAGGTTTCTGTTCTCTGATTTCTTTTCCATCAGTTTCTAAAGGGATGGGTTATTGCTACCGAACCCTTGACTAATAAATTGCTTAATATCTGAATGTGTGATTTAGTCTTTTGAAGTAGTTAAGTTGTAGACACGCATCCATTTACTCTTGTATTTTCAAACACTATGATACTAGCATTACTCTGGAAAATGATAAGCCTCAGACTGAGACACTCTTTGAAATAGAAAAACATTCTTGGATTGACATATTAATGTGAGGTAACTAGAGGTGAAGGAGACCCTTTTTATAGCTCCACATTTTGGCGTTGTTGCCGGGGAAAGAGTGTAGCCATTTGTTCTTTTTCTCAGAGTAGCGTATGAACCTGCTAGGGAAGAATTGGGTTTTGAAAACAGAAGGTAAGAACCTACGTGTGGAGCATGTAAAAGCCCTGCTCCTTTGCCCTCTTTCTTGCAGATTTGTTGATGTTTGTTTAAGTAGGATTTAGTAGTTAATTTGAGTGCATGACAAAGCAGAAAAAGCCAGAAAAAAATTTCAAACCTCTACCAAAGCCAGAAAAAGATAAGGGGCCAGTGACCCTTGGTCAATCAACCTTCATAGATGAAATCTATAAGAAAGCTAAATCTTAGCCCTCAGTAGGACCCAGGAAAGTTATTTCTAAACAACCTACTAGCTCCCTTCAGGCCACAGGTTCACCATCTGTAGCCTTTGATGAGGTGCATAGTCAAACTGAAGAGTAGGACTTTCAAGAAATTGAAAATTCTACTCCAGAGCTATTGTAGGAAGGGAATTTAAGTAATCTTTGTGAAGTAGGAGGAGAGACAGGGGAAATCAAGGAACCGAGATCTCCTCTTAGGACAACTCAGCCATTGAACAGACCAAACAAAGGAAGTGCTACAAAAATCACCGTTGAAGAAACCCAATCTCCTCAGTTAATAGTACCAGATAGAGGAAGTGCTATTAAAAATATTCCTGTCAAAGCCATTCCCTCTCAACCTAGGAATACCCTCCTAGATATCCCAGAAGGTTATTGGCATATATTTGACTCAATGGCTCAAAACCAGCCAAACACCCAAACCTCTACATTACAATACCCCATAATGGATTCTACAACAAATGCCCCTGTGAAATAAATCCCTCTTCAACATATCCCTACATTCCATGGGTTTACATCAAAAGACCCGAATGCATTTTCTTTTGAATTGGATGTACTGTGCAGGGGATATGATTACACCACTGACCCCCAAAAACTGAAACTATTTCCCTCTACACTAAAAGGGGCTGCTTTAAGATGGTTTATGGGATTAGGTGGTGGGGTTATAAATAACTGGGAGCAAATGAAAGAATCGTTTCTAAAAAAATATCAGGAATATTGCAAGTCTAGAGAAATGAAGGATGAAATATTCCAGAAGATAGCTAGACCAAACGAAACATTAGAGGAGTATGTGGAACGTTTCCAGTATAATCTACAAAGATCTTTGTATGCATCACTACCTTTACTTGATAACGTGTTGAAAATAGCATTAATAAGGGGCATGAAGGAACAATGGATCGAAACATTAAACATCATGGGAAAAGGATATATCTATCAAGAAAGTTTTGCTGACATTATTGATTTATGTATCAGGAGCTCGAGAGGCAGCACATGAGTAAAACCGGTAGAACATGATCAGTTTGTAAGAGATAATAAAATTTTGTCAGAAGGAATAACACATGTGGATATTGGAAATTTATTATAAAAATTTAAAACTGATATACTAGGGACACTAACTACACAATTGGATATTTTGCAGGCCAAGCAGAAGCAAATCGAGGTAGAACAGAATCTGGCAATCTTCTGTCCCAGATGCAGGAAGAAGCATAGCCATAAGGAGTGTCCACTGGATGCAGTCCAAACATGCACCATCTGTACAAAAGATCACTCTACGGAAAGATGTCCCTCACTGCCTCGACTGAAAGCAGTATATAAGGAAGCAGAAGAAGAGCCGGAATCAGTGTATTTTCTCAATCAGCGCCATCAGTGGTAGCCGCGACAATCTGGTATGTTTCCAGACCCAACTTCTTCTTTTCAGTCTCTGCGGTATAACGCTCAATAGTATAATATGTGGCAAAGTCAATTCCAGCCCCCATTTCAAAACTGGTCACCACAGTCGTTTCCTTCCTCAAACCCGTCGCTGAATCAGGCAAGCCAATCTAGTTGGCCAAACCATCCTTATACCCCACCATATTGGCAAAACAACCTATACCCACCACAATGGACACCCCCTACTTCACAAAGCTCGGCTTGGCAGACAAACTGGCAGAGACCAATGCATCAGCCAGTAGAAACTATTCCTCTCCCTCAACCTACACTGCCAACTTTACAACAAAATCCCCAATCTAATATGAGACCGCAACTCCTAGCCCAAACCAACCCCAACCCAAATAACAGACCGGTCCAATCTCTCCAAATCATAGAAACACCAGAAGTAGGAGCCGATCCGAGGGAGTGTAATGATATTCAGTTAAGATCTGGGCATATTATTCAAACCGAGGGAGATAAGACAGTGTTGAAGATCAGTTACCTAGAGAACATTTTTCACACGAAGAGGATGTGAATAAACAACAAACTCATAATCAAGCAACCACATCCTCTCCCCCGTTCCCAGAACGATTAGTCATACCTCGACCTATACAACAGCCTGATTTTGACATTCTGGGAGAA
Organism: Pinus taeda; assembly: GCA_000404065.3. Classification (NCBI taxonomy): domain Eukaryota; kingdom Viridiplantae; phylum Streptophyta; class Pinopsida; order Pinales; family Pinaceae; genus Pinus; species Pinus taeda. The sequence continues at coordinate 51,797 of APFE031751252.1, forward strand.
TTACAAAATTTGTACATAAAAATTCCATTCCTCCAAGCCATTCAAGACATCCAGATATATGCAAAAACTATCAAATAATTGTGCATAAAAAGACCAAGGAGGAATATAACAAATAATCCAAGAGTCCAAGTAGTCAGCACTCTATCTGGCTTATTATCAGGAAAAGAAACACCCATTAAATACGAAGACCCAAGAAACCCAATAGTAACTGTCCAAATTTATAGTCAAACCCTACCCAATGCCTTAGTTGATCTTGGAGCTGCAATCAATATCTTAACAACCACTACTTTCCAAAAGCTAGGCATTACATCTGTTGTGGAGGTAAATCCCCTCTGCGGACAAAGGCGATCCCTACTAGCCCAAATGGGGTCTAGCAACAATCAAACAATGCTAACACATAGGTTCCTAATTGAAAATCAAAGGCCAATGATGAGGGCCTACCTGGATTCCAACGCTAATACTTGTAGAAGAGTCGACGCTCCCGTTCCTTTACTCCGGCTAGTCACAATCCCCACGATCCTCGTGAACAGACACCTGCACATGCAAGGAACGAAACAAATACAAGCATAAAATCCAATAGATGCAACTATATATCAGTCAGAAAGGATATAACTCAATCATCATTACAAAAGACAATAAGAGAGAAAGCATAATGATAGTCATCTATTATTGATAAACAAAGAAGAATACAACCATAGTTCTGACGTCAAATCCTCCTTTGGCTGGGTGATCAGCAGCTATGCCTTGCAAAGCTTGTTAGGAATGGGGAACAAGCCTCTCTCTCCTTGGATACTTGGACAAGAATCTCCTCACTTTAGATTTAGCCTTATGGGAATGAAGAAGGCTTCTTGTAGCATGGGCTTAGCAATTCTCATACTTTGGGACTTAGAATTTGGAACTAGCTTGTCAAAGGAAAAAGGAAAAGCTTTTATAGATAGAGGAGAAGGAGTTAGGATTTTCCACAATATTCATGGGGTTGGCTTTATCACTAAGAAGATTCCATGAGAGGTGGAGAACTAATTCCCTCCTATGGAGATTTGAAGCCAAATTGACCCAACTCAATATAGATTCAGTTCATGAGTGGGTTAGGAAGAACCTTCGTAAGTTTGTTTGTTGAAAACTTTACCCAACTGGGTTGGCGCGAGTGCGACTCTGAGACAGAGCACCAGCTAGTGTGCCCTCTTTGGAGGATTTCCCCCATTGGCACGAGTGATACACAGTGAAACCGCGCCAATGGAAAACGGGCTATTTTATGGGTATTTTGCAGAAGGTGTCTTCAGGGCATATGAAGTTCATGTCTAGGGGAATACAATGCAAGTGTTTCCAGGTCATGTCACTTCTCACAGGTCCCAGAATGAGTCCTCTAAAATGTGGGAGAAGGGGTAACAAGGACGGTGAAAAATTGTTGTGTAACAGATGCCCCCTAAAGCATGAAGGCCGAAAGAGAGAGAGGGGTGAAATGCTTTACAAGAACATGGCCAACTGAAAACACTACCGCCGGAGAACCTGCATGAAGAAGTACAACTGATATCTCAAGTACATGATGTATATGGTATGGGTGCATCCATCCATAGCAAAGTATATAAAAATATGGATCCAAGGTATGGGCGCAGCCATCCAATAAGGATCGATAAATGGACTCAAGCATGGTCGCAACCATCCAGGGAATGAGTCATGTAATGATCATAATAATCCACAAAATCGCAACCTGGATCTCAACAGACAAAATCCAGGATCTTGCGCTCCATCTCGACCCAAACAAAGTACAAGTTCAATCATGTGAATATGGGAGTCGAAGTCGAACATGCAGGAACATCGTCTGATTACCAGCTAATGATGAAAACTATTAATAGACGCAAGAGGTACCACCAATAATGACAATGGCCCTCAAGGTACTATAGGTATAATATACAACGTGCAAATCAATGAGCTGGCGTCGAACACCCGTAGAATCATTCGATCAGAGGCCAATGATGAAAACCTCATGTCGAACATGAAGAACCTACCATTGAGGCATGCAGGCTCCAAGGCACTTGAAGGGAGTCTCTAAGCCAACTTCCTAGATAATGAGCTGAATTCAATAGGAAGCGACCTTGATCGAAGGTGGGCCATAGTGTTTCCCACATCATTGACGCGAAACAGAGGAGGATAATATGTTTTGTGAATTAGGATTATGTGAGTTATCAGAGGGAGGTTTATTATTTCGCAGAGGTCAACTTCTCTTGAACATATCAGCAGCACGACAGTGGACTTGGCAGTATTTGACATCAAATGATCAGAGGTCATGGTAACAAGGAAACGAGCAGATGAGAGGTCAAACATGATCACCCAAACCCACGGAAGCAAGTGAAAAATGAGATGAGATGTCCCCACCTAGACACAAATGCAGACAAGTGCCATGTTCAAGAGTGACATACTGTCGACACAACAATGATTCTGGTTCCATTTTCCCCACCATTTCTGGAGAGTACCCCCGTTATTTTTTATGACAAGCTTGACAGGGATAGCATATGCTTGTAAAGCATCATTTCGACGGAATCCAATGTCATCAAGTTTTAGCGAGTCTGACAAAGGGAGAACTCGACGTCTTTTCATGTTTAGAGAGTTTGAAAAGACAACAGAAAAGTAAACTCCAGGGGTGTCCTTTTTCATAAAGTTGTGTCTCTCGAGCCCGAAAAAGTATAAAACAATGCTCGAAAGAACTGCCCGATCATTACAATCGAGGAGTACTTTTCATGATCACCTAAAAAGGTAAAAAAGTAATCGAAACCACGTCGATTCGTAACCATTAACGAACCTGAAATGACAAGGGCCCAACAATCTTTTCATTTTTACATGGTCAGAAAAGAGTTTAAAGACAACCGCCTCTTATTTACGTTTAAAGAGTCAAGAGGAATAACTCGGCAATCTTTTCATCTTTAAAGAGTTTGAAAAGACAACAGAAAAGTAAACTCCGGGGGTGTCCTTTTTCGTAAAGTTGTGTTTCTCGAGCCCAAAAAGAGTATAAAACAATGCTCGAAAGAACCGCTCGATCATTACGACCGAGGAGTACTTTTCATAAGTAGTGATTTCGACCTAAAAAGGTAAAAAAGCGATCGAAACCATGTCGTTTCCTAACCGTTAACGAACCTGAAATGACAAGGGTCCGACGATCTTTTCATCTTTACATGGTCAGAAAAGAGTTTAAAGACAACCGCCTCTGATTTACGTTTAACCAGTCAAAAGGACAACTCAGAAATATTTTCACATTTACACGGTCAGAAAAGAGCTGAAAGCATACCTCCATTTTTATTCTCTTTAATGAGTCAAAAAAAGGAAAAAATACTCGACAATCTTTTCATATTTTACGAGTAAGAAAAGACCTTAAAGGTGACTCATCCTAGATGAACGAGTGGTATAAAGGGTAGCAACTGGTTCTGGCAATGGTGGAACTGCTCAAAACATGTAATTATCAAGAGGTTGGCTAACAAAACCACTCATTGTTGTGGTTCCCCAGGAAAGGAAAAAAAGCAAGTGAAAGCATATGAATCAGGCAAAGAGATGGTGGCGATGGGATGAAAACAACCAAGGCTCAGAATTTAGCAAATAAAGATAGAAATCACGAGATCTACATCGGGCATGGGTTCATTTTTACACAAGTTTGAATCATGGAGAACTCTGCTTGGATTCGGTTTCATGTTTACACAAGCTTGAAATGAAAAACTATTCTTGTTATAAGTTCGCATGCCCCCAGCATAATGACACAAAATGAGGTACATGCCCCCCAAGCTTCATTGCATTCAACAATGTGGATGGAATGAAGGTTCACTTTCGAGATCTTGGAAAGACTCGACTTGTATTTTACGAGATCTTAATCAAAAGACTCGATTTAGAAAGGGAGTTGTTTCATTTTTTAATGAGGTTGACACAGTGAAAGAACTATCCTCATAACCCTTGTTTCATTCTTTAACGAGCTTGACACAAGATCAGGAACTATGCTTGACCAAACCTAGTTTCATTTTTTAAGGAGCTTGACATAGGAAAGCGAACTATGCTCTGACCAGACCCAGTTTCATTTTTTAAGGAGCTTGACATAGGAAGGCGAACTATGCTCCCACTAGACCTAGTTGCATTTTTTAAGGAGCTTGACGTAGGAAAGCGAACTCTGCTCTGACTAGACCTAGTTGCATTTTTTAAGGAGCTTGATGTAGGAAAGCGAACTCTACTCTGAATGAACTTCATCATGATGAACAATAAGTCGTAGCTTCCAAGAGTGCCAATTCTGATGGAAGGATCACATCTTGTAAGTCAGGACCCAATGCCCCCAGGACACTGTGCAAAATGGCGGCACCACTGGATACAGGCACGGGATAAGTAGCCACATAGTTGACCTACAGTGGCGCAGATACAACCGGTGGATAAAAACTAGGAGGGGATGACAACTGCGCAGGAGGCACCAGGGGACTAGAGAATGATAATTTATCTATAGTCATGATCCTTCCGTCGTTCGGAAAGCAAACCACATGGAAAATTGAAGAGACAAGGGCCCCCATGGCATAAACATAGTCACGACCAAGGAGAAGACTGAAATATAAAGCACCTTGGGTAACCAGTATGTCTATATAGATGGTTTTGCCTCCCAAAGTAATAGGAAACTTCAGAAGGATCCCTAATGGTTGACTTGTTCCTCCGTCAAACACCATCAGATTCTGTGCAACCGGCACAAGCTGTGGGGAGCCCAAAGCTTGCCAAGTAGTGGAAGGCATAAGACTAACAGATGCACCCTCATCCAAGACAGTGCTAAGTACTGCCTTATCATAGGCATGTACTATAATCTGGAAAGGCACATGGGATGGAAGGCGGAAAGCAGTCAGGTGATTCTAGTCGAAGGAAATGACTGAACTACTTGGTGGGGGAATTATATGATTGCCCCCCTACTCTATAGGAACTGAAGAAGGACTCTCTGGATTAGGAGGGTTGTTTTCGAACTCAAGAGAATCTGATGATACGAGAAGAACATGAGCATGACGCTCTTTGGAAACAGAGTGATCGACAGGTGGTGAACCCGAGTCGACACTCTTTCCGACCAATGGTTGGTCTGGAACAGGCTTAGCATAGCCAAGTTCGGAAAGAGGAGGATGGACAAGAGAAGAATATAAGTCAATCTCTTTGTTGACAGGGAAAGGATCTGAAGAGATCCTCTGATAACCAACAGGAAGTTGGGGTGAAGAAGCTGTAAGACGTTCCAAGACAGCAGAAGCTTTATCCATGAGTGGACAAAGGTGAAGGAGATGATTTCCTTCACATAGCATACAGGGGAATTGAATCTTCCCTTTCTTCTTACCATTACCAGTTGATAGGGTAACATCACCATGAGCTCCAGAGGGCAATGAGGGGTAGGCCGGATCGTGAGACCATACTTCTAAGACCTTAGGAAGGCCAAGACAATCACGGAGAAGATGGTCTCCCTTGCATAATTTAGAAGGAAACTTAACCTTCTGTGGAGGTGTATAAGGAGTTTCGTCCTGAGCTATACTCGGGGCAGTAGCTGCACTTTTAACCTCTCACCTATGAGACTTCTTCTTCTTCGTCTTCTTCTTCTTCTTCTTAGCCACCTGGTTACTTGAACCTAGACTTTCACCAGGCGAAGTAGAAGATGAGGACGTAGAAACAGGCGAAGAAGGGGAGAGGTCCACCTTGGAATCAACATGATGTTGTTCGGGTGGAGGAACTAATTGACTAGTAGTTGAGACATTAGAGACCACAGAAGTTGAGAACAACCAAACAGGCAACCCAACAGTTAACCTAGGAAGGGACAACGTTGCCATGTAAGGAGCACCAACATTCCCAAAAGGAGGAAAATGACCAGGATTCCCATCAGGGGGGATTCCTGGGTTGGTGAACTCTAGAAAAGTTGCCATCAAAGACTGAAAATCACACACAGGGATGAAAAAGAGCCAAGACACACAATAAAATGGACAACAAGCATAATTTAACAGGGTGTGTGATCGCGGGCGAATAAATTTTAAGATACAAGGACATAACTTGACCTTTTCATGTTTAAAGAGTCAAGAAAAGGACAAAAACATGACTGTAGTCACCTTCGAATGTTTAATGAGCGTGAAGTGACAAGTGCTCAGAAGGAGTAACACGTGTGGAAATTGGAAATTTATTAGAAAATTTTAAAACTGATATACTAGGGACACTGACTACACAATTGGATATTTTGCAGGCCAAGCAGAAGCAAATGGAGGTAGAACAGAATCTGGAAATCTTCTATCCCAGATGCAGGAAGAAGCATAGCCATAAGGAGTGTCCACTGGATGCAGTCCAAACATGCGCCATCTGTACAAAAGATCACTCTACAGAAAGCTGTCCCTCACTGACTGGATTGAAAGCAGTATATAAGGAAGCAAAAGAAGAGCCGGAATCGGTGTATTTGCTCAATCAGCGTCGTCAGTGGCAACCGCGACAATCTGGTATGTGTCCAGACCCAACTTCTTCTTTTCAGTCTCTGCGGTATAATGATCAATAGTATAATATGTGGCAAAGTCAATTCCCGCCCCCATTTCCAAATTGGTCACCATAGACGTTTCCTTCCTCAAACCCGTGGTTGAAACAGGTAAGCCAATCTGGTTGGCCGAACCATCCTTATACCCCACCATATTGGCAAAACAACCTATGCCCACCACAATGTACTCACCCTACTTCACAAAGCTCAGCTTGGCAGACAAACTGGCAGAGACCAATGCATCAGCCAATAGGAACTATTCCCCTCCCTCAACTTACACTGCCAGCTTTACAACAAAATCCCCAGTGTAATCCGAGACCGCAACTCCCAGCCCAACCCAACCCCAACCCAAATAACAGACCGGTCCAATCTCTCCAAATCATAGAAACACCAGAAGTAGGAGCCGATCTGAGGGAGTGTAATGATCTTCAGTTAAGATATGGGCGTATTATTCAAATCGAGGGAGAGAAGACAGTTCAGGTTGAAGATCAGTTACCCAGAGAACATTTGTCACATTAAGAGGATGTGAATAAACAACAAACTCATAATCAAGCAACCACATACTCTCCCTTGTTCCCAGGATGATTAGTCATACCTCGACCTATACAATAGCCTAATTTTGACATTCTGGGATAATTACAAAATTTGTACAAAAAAATTCCATTCCTCCAAGCCATTCAAGACATCCCAATATACGCAAAAACTATCAAAGAATTGTGCATAAAAATACCAAGGAGGAATATAACAAATAATCCAAGAGTCCAAGTAGTCAGCACTCTATCTAACTTATTATCTGGAAAAGAAACACCCATTAAATATGAAGACCCAAGAAACCCAATAGTAACTGTCCAAATTTATGGTCAAACCCTGCCCAATGCCTTAGTTGATCTTGGAGCTGCAACCAATATCTTAACAACCACTACTTTCCAAAAGCTAGGCATTACATCTGTTGTGGAGGTAAATCCCCTCTACGAATAGAGGCGATCCCTACTAGCCCAAATGGGGTCTAGCAACAATCAAACAATGCTAACACGTAGGTTCCTAATTGCGAATCAAAGGCCAATGGTGAGGGCCTACCTAGATTCCAACGCTAATACTTGTAGAAGAGTTGATGCTCCCATTCCTTTGCTCCAGCCGGTCACAATCCCCACGATCCTCGTGAACTGACACCTGCACATGTAAGAGATGACACAAATACAAGCATAAAATCCAATAGATGCAACTATATATCAGTCAGAAAGGATATAACTCAATCATCATTACAAAAGACAATAAGAGTGGAACCATAATGATAGTCGTCTATTATTGATAAACAAAGAAGAATACAACCATAGTTTCTTGACGTCAAATCCTCCTTTGGCTGGGTGATCAGCAGCACATGCCTTGCAAAGCTTGTTGGAATGGGGAACAAGCCTCTCTCTCTCCTTGGTTACTTGGACAAGAATCTCCTCACTTTAGATTTAGCCTTATGGGAATGAAGAAGGCTTCTTATAGCATGGGCTTAGCAATTCTCAGACTTTGGGACATAGAATTTGGAACTAGCTTGTCAAAGGCAAAAGGACAAGCTTTTATAGATAGAGGAGAAGGGGTTACGATTTTCCACAATATTCATGGGGTTGGCTTTATCACTAAGAAGCTTCCATGAGAGGTGGAGAACTACTTCCCTCCTATGGAGATTCAAAGCCAAACTGACCCAACGCAATATAGATTCAGTTCATGAGTGGGTTAGGAAGAACCTTCGTAACTTTGTTTGTTAAAAAATTTACCCAACTGGGTTGGTGCGAATGCCACTCTAGGGCATAGCTCCAGCTGGCGCACCCTATTTGGAGGATTCCCCCCTTTGGCGCGAATTATACACAGTGAAACCACGCCAACGGAAAAAGGTCTATTTTTATGGGTATTTTGCAGAAGGTGTCTTCAGGGCATATGAAGTTCATGTCTAGGGGAATACAATGCAAGTGTTTCCAGGTCATGTCACTTCTCACATGTCACGGAATGAGTCCTCCAAAATGTGGGAGAAGGGGAAACAAGGACGGTGACAATTTTTTGTGTAACAACATCTGTAGAACCCACCTCTACTTTGTTAGAATTGGCTGACCGATCTGTGGTTAGGCCAAAGGGCATACTACATGATGTCACGGTTTCGGTTGACTCTTGGGAATATCCAACCAATTTTCTCATAATAAATCTCAAAACCCGACTTGATGGACATCCATTGATTTTAGGAAGACCTTGGCTCACCACTCTTGATGCCTATATTGGTTGTCGGCAAAGAAATATGATCATAACCAGGGGAGCAGATATCAATAACTTATTCCTATACCCCCCAGCGCAGCCAAGTGTCACAATAGTCAAAACTAATAGGCACCCTGTATCATATCTTACTGATAACATTAGATCTCCATTAACTATACAAGAAGCACTTGATTTCAGAGGCCAAACAAAAGACGATGCCATCAATAATTTCATTAGTCAAACTGAACTGACATCTCGCACACAATTTTATATGATAAAAGTAGCATTTGATAACAAATTAGAAGAAGATCCTTTGAAAGATACACATGATCATACAATCCCTGTCACCTCAGTTGCAAATAGTAAAATTGTGGAAATTGAACCAGTAAAAACCTTAAACATTAATGCCAACCTCACATCCGAACAAGAAACAAATCTCATCCACGTGTTAAGGAAATATAAAGAAGAATTTGCATGGGACTACCCTGATATGAAAGGAATTGACTCCCAGTTATGTACACACCACATTTACATAGAAAAGGATGCAAGACCTATTCGACAGCCTCAGAGAAGACTAAATCCTCATCTAAAAGATGTGGTAAAAGCTAAACTTCAAAAACTTTTAGATGTTAATTTTATCTACCCTATCTCTAATAGTAAATGGGTCTCCCCGCTTGTGGTGGTACCGAAAAAGAATGGGAAATGGAGAATCTGTGTGGACTACAGGGAGCTAAATAAAGCAACACAAAAAGACCAGTTCCCTCTACCATTCATCGACCAAGTATTAGACACTTTGGCAGGAAAGAAATTATTTTCTTTCCTCGATGGCTTCAGTGGGTACAATCAAATACATATTGCCCCTAAAGACCAAGACAAAACTACTTTTACTTGTCCTTGGGGAACTTTTTCCTACCGAGTTTTACCTTTTGGCTTATGCAATGTCCCTGCCACATTCCAAAGGGCTATCCTTAGCATTTTTGCAGACTTAATAAATGAAGGACTAGAAGTATATATGGATGACTTTACTCCATACGGAGATGAGTTTGATCCAGCACTAGATACACTAGAAAGAGTCCTACAACGCTGCATTGCTACCAGGCTTTGGTTAAGCCATGAAAAATGTTATATGATGATGATGGAAGGACCTATTTTAGGACACTATATTTCAGCAGCTGACATTCAGGTAGACCCAACCAAAATCCAAATACTTCTGCTCATTCCTACTCCCACCACTCAAACAAAGGTACGTAGCTTTCTTGGATTTTCTGGTTATTACAGAAGGTTTATAGAACATTATTCGCGTATTGTTGCACCTTTGTATGCACTAACGGGTACATTGATTTTCTTTGGACAGAAAAATGTGAACGTGCTTTCAAGGATTTTAAGAAGCTCGTATCCACAGCCCCAGTCCTTCAAGGACCAAATTGGGATTTGCCACTCCAGATATCATCTGATGCCTTAAACACGGCCACTGGAGCAGTCCTTGGGTAGGAAGAGGATAAAAAACCATATGCAATTTATTACATTAGTAAAACTTTATCCCCTACTGAATTAAACTACACTGTTACTGAAAAAGATGTAGAAATTTTGAATAATTTAGCACATATTCAACAGAGATTATCCTGATCATGTACTATTGCGGAAAACATACACAATACATAAGCTCCTCTACGTTGATCATCAATATAGCAGCATCAATAACAATAAAACATCAAGAGCATTCACACATTAACACAGTATGTATCCCGGGGAAAGCATCTCGCTAAAAACCCCAACTATCTGTATATTAATGATTGAGTCATGTAACATTACAAAGTACAATGCTTATCACAAGCAATCCAGTACCAGCTCCACCTGTTACACACAATACAGCTCAGATCTGAATCAATCACTGGCTCAGATCTCTTCCGCTGCTTGCCTGCCTCCGCTGCTCAATACCTGCACAAGAACCGGTGATAATTCCAAGGCAGCCACGTCTTTCCTTGGCTAAATCACGTGAGAACAAGCTACAATGTGGGCAAACTCATTGGCATACTCAATCCCTTGATTGTGCAAGATCTGGTGCACAACTATAGTCACAACTGATAGCAATCTGATTCTCTAACACCTGTCCCTGCTGAACTGAACATGCACTGACATGCAACTGAGTTAACTGATGTGTTCATTAGTTGTATTATGAGTTAATAACTTGTGGATTAATTAATAACTAATTCACCCAACTCATCTCTAGTCTATTTGCCAGTTAGACTAAATACAACCAGTTTAACAAAGCTAAACTGAACACAACTCCATCAACTGCACCTCCAGTCCACTAAACTCAACTCACTTGAGTTCTAACTGAAGTCATGCATGCAAATATTCAACTAACCCATAAGAACCACGTATTTCCTTCATGCAATTGCATGTGCCACATCCGTAGCTCGAACTGAAGTGCTCCAAGAGAATAAGATTAAGTTTATAGTCCAAATATTATTGTGAGATAATAATATTTGACTTTTCTATTTTTAGCCTGGCAGTCTAAAAATAGACTCCGCCCATATGTCTAAAAATAGAAGTCCATCTATTTTTACCAACATGACCAATCATCCACAAATAGCATCCTTCAACTCATAGACCATGATCCATATGTCTAAAAATAGACATAGTCTAAAAATAGACTTGCGCCAAAAATAGCCTGCGGGCCCACTTAGTGAAGGCGACTCTTTTCACTAAGCTCCATCATCTTGTTGCATTCTCAACAAGCATTTCTTGTTGCACACTTTTCAACAATGGATCAATGCTTCCTTCCTTCTTTATTATTCATCCCTATATACACTATTACATTAAGGGATTACATCGCTATGTTACCATGGACCTAATACCATGGTTTCGAAAATTCAATGGACTATGATCCAAAACCATTCAACTTTTATAATATTATATACTTTTACAAAAAGGAAGGGGCTTTGCCACGAAGCCCCTATATTGCACGGTGACTTTGCTGTGTGGTCCTCATTGTGATCCATTGCTCTGCTATGCAGTCCACTTCACACTTCGTGACATCCTTTCTACTGCGTGCTCCACAAAATTTGGAATCCTTACCCAAAATCTGACCAAGTTGGATTGCGCCCAACAACAATTGTTAAGTAGGTATTTAATAAGTTATTTTTATAATATTTTATATTCATTAATTACTAGTACTTGGAAAATTATATTTATAATTTTGCAGTGTTACTTATACTTATTTTAATTTTTCTTAATTTTAATTTCAAGATAGATTTATGTTTGTTTTAACACATTTTTTATGTAAATGGTTTTCATTTTTCAATAATTATTGATCTTCATAAATTATCAAGTACTCTTATATGTCCTTAGCTAATATAGTTGCAAGATTAAATTAGGCTTTAAGGAAATTAAATTAAAATGATTTCATATTATAATAGTATTGGGGTTTGTTACCTAAATTAACTCTAATTAAAAATTATTGTTCACATATCGAATTAGGGTTTCGAAGATAATTAGAATTGCAATTATATTTTCTCCAAGAAATGAGATAGGATTGTGTAACTTAGTTTAGATAAATACCTATCATATATGGAAATTCTTAAAAAAAATTCAAAAACATTTACTTTTTTTTTATACACTATGGTACTATCTATGAGTTTATTCTTTGAGTCATTTGTTATGTAAAAATAGGAATGTTGAAGTATAATGTTATGATGATGGTTCATGATGTGATGGTGTGTGACAATTGGACATAGTTTTTATGGGAGGTTAATGATGTCATGCATATGTGCTTCTTAATTATTTGTTTTGTTATGATTATGATGTTCAATTTTCATGATGGATATAATATTCTAGATAGGCATATGGATTATTTTCTATGATGTTATGATTATAATTAATGCATTGGTTGCACGTTGAGATGTGGTGATTAACAACAAATCCACAAATTTCCCGAGAGGTTCAATTTATTTGATGATCTCATGGGAGCTCATACCTACAAAGGAGAATATATAACACCATATGGGTTGAGGGAAGACTCAATCAACACTACATATGCCAGTGGTTCTTTTATCTTGTATAGATCTTGATGGATATCTCTTGAAGGGATATGATACCATCTTGAGGAGGTTGATTGCCTAATATTGGATTGAGATGCCTGAGTCCAAAAGTGTGTGTAGGACTTCGATGCCTGGGGCTGTGCACCTTAGTGAGTGTGGAGGGTGTTGGTCCAGCCTTGCGAGATGCTCGAAGTCATTGAGTATTGAGACTAGATGCCTGTCTTGGTGTAGATGAGGTATGATCTTTGGGGCGATGGTATAGACTAGTGAGTCTTTATTCCTAGTTCCAAAAGTTAGGAAAAAGAACTTGAGATTCCTTGGGATTTGCCTAGTGTTGTGTAACTTTTGATGTTTGCTGGTATAATAATTCAACAAAGGGTGTAGGGCAAACATGAAGTAATAAATGAATAAATAAATAAAATAATAAAAAGTTAAACGATTAAACTTAACTTCGGAATGAAGTTCCTTAAACATAGAGAGTATGTAATGCTCCATAATAATAATAATAAATAATATTTAATACATATAAATAAACATTAAGTAAAAAAAAATAATAATAGTAAATAGTAAATAAACAGAAAATATAATAATAGCAAATAAACCAAATAGCAACTAATAATATTATATATATATATATTTATATAATATATATATATAAGTAAGAATGAGAAAAGTTAACAAAAGTAAAAAGGATTAAAATAAGCAAGAGTTAAATTAAGAAAAATGTTGAGTTAAGTAAAACTTAAAACAGAGAAATAAGAATTGGCATGTTGACATATGGATTGTGTGTCTACAGATCCCTTTCTATTTTTGGAACATTTTGTTTTATTTAATGGATAAAAAGGGAGATGATAGGCATTCATTCTTTTCAAAGGAGCGTGTTGCAAGAGAAATGATTCTCTAGTATTAGTAGTTGATTGAGGGCTTAAGGGTGCCCATCTATAGAAAGAATCTGTGCAACTGCGCTTACAATTGGATGGAGAGTCGTCCCCAAAACTCTGATATAGTTAGCGTGATTCAAGTAGTGTCACAACTCCATAATCAATAATAAGATACATCTTCAATCTATAGTGAAATATTTTCTATTCATAGTTTTTGAAAATTCTATGCTAAAAACAATTAAATATTTTGTATCAATCATTAATAATATTGCTTAATATAATTAATTTACAGATTTGAATTTTGAATTATTACATATAGTATCAGAGTAGAGTTTCAACTCCAGTAAACTTTTAAGATTTTATTTTCTCTTTTATTAATAATTATAGATAATATTTTTATATTTAATTATTAAAAAAAATAAATGATATTCCAATAGAAGAGTTTATAATTTGCTTCTAAGTCCTCATTTGGTATTGGGGTAACAACAAATTATTGACAAAATATTTTACTTATTAATACTCACCATTTCACAAATCTCGTGATTTTTGTTCTATCAACTTGTCTATCATGGATTTTTACTTCAGATAAAATTTATTATACTATTTATCACTAAATTTTAACTATATTATAATTGATTTTTTTACAATATCAGTTATCTTCAAATTTCAATTTTTATTATAGTATAAATGATTTTTTTGACCCTATAATATTTTCTCAAATTTTCTAACTTTTATTATAGAATTTTATGATATCAATCCATGTCACCGCTCTTGAAAAAGAATACATCACAATAAATTTTATTTTAAAAAATAATAATAAAGAAGGTGGATATGTTGGATAAATACTCTCTTTCAACTAATCAAAGTCAAAGTCACAATGAGATTATGTGAAAAAGAAACAAAAGGAAGAAAAATACCTTGTTTTGAATTAATAAAAAGTGAATACAACGACAGAATTGAATTTAACAATTACTATCATTAACTGTGTTAATGAATCGTGTGTTTATTGCATACCTCGTGTAATGAGATCCAAGACAACGTTAATAAAATTCGGTGGTCATGTGTTTGTTATATACGTTGTGCATTGAGATTTAGGAGGGTTTTATTCACATTGGATCATATGGACTTCAATACGGCTAGCCTTATGTGATGTGGCCGTATTTATTCTAGCTTTTGAGAGATCTTCTATATCAAAATAGCATGTGTTTAATGGAAGATTTATTAGGCCCTATGGCATGTGGCATGGGATTATAGTAATCGATATTTTTCACTAGCATTTATTGGGATACAAAATCGATGTAAAATTCTAATTTTTAATGAAAGTTCTGCTGCTTTCTCCAAATTTTATTCAATGAACTGTTTCACCATCTTATTTGGCCTCATATCGATGCCATACATAGGATAAACTTGTAAAACCAATGATATATTGTATTGTAATAATAAAAAATGAATTAATGGCATCTCCAATTTAGTTAATTTGTAAACACTTAATGTTAATAGTATCTTTTTTGCTTTTGGTTCTTGAGAGGATAAGCAGATAAGCTTACAAAAGTCAGGATAAGATTTATGTTTTCACTAATACAATGTTTTCATGCCAACAAAACAGTTCTAACATTTTCCACATACCTATAGAACTAATATAGAACTATTTTGCCACCTATATGACACCTATACCTATTTTATATGACACTTGTTCTCATTTCCTCCTTCAACCTGCCATTTGTTCTCACCATTTATTCTCACCGCCTTCTCCCCACAACTATTTTAGAGCTTCAACCGCATGAAAATGGTCTCCCTTTCAACGATTTTAGAGCTTCACCTGCACGAAAATTTTGCACAATCAATACATGGGATTGCATGAAAATTTGCAAGAATCAGTATATCAAATTTACTAGAAATAGTTTTCATATTTAAGTAGATTGAATTGTGTTGTTTGTGTGGTCTATAACTTAGCTTATAAAACCTCAATAGGCAAATTATAGCAAGTAGGGAATCAAATGTTTGCCATATTCATAACATCTATAGAAACCATTTATCTGGAACCTATATAGGAGGTGTAGTAAGAATTAAGGTGTTTTAAATTGTATATTTATTTATCAGGTTAGTGATTAATCCTTTAACGAATCTTAGTAAAGATACTTGGCTTAGATTGTTGCATTGAAAACTATTCAAAGATACATTAGAATAGTCTAGTATGCAAACAATATGCTAATACTCATATCTTCCATACAAATGGAGTAACTAAATGTATTATCTTGATCTTCCTACATAAGTCTTGTACTTAGTTTTTCATACATAAGTCCAGTATGTGCAGAATTAATAACCCAAAGGCTTTCAAGATTGATTTATAAATCGTCACACTTATTTTTTTTTTCAAGAATTCTATAGTAAGAAAGCTATGTGAAGGGGCACTTGAATTTTCTCAATCAATATTTTATTCGAATAGTTTTATTTTCACCATACTTCTCGCAATGTTTGATACAAATATTCAACAGGAGTAGTTGGGTGGATGGTTTATATTGAACTAGCTAATCTCTCTAGACATGGTCATCATTGACAATTTATTCATTTTCTTTAGCTTTACTGTTTTTAGCACTGCCCACAGTGTACATATTTCTTCATTTGCTTGAGTTTTTCTATTTTTGACAGCGTTGAATTATCAAACCTTATCTCCAAATGGTTGGCATGGCCTTCATTATATTTCTTAGGAGGTATACTTTCCTTATCTAAGGTTCCCCTTTCTTATGCATCTATGGTTCTAGGTCCTTTCCTAAGGATGCATATCAGGTTCAAGGCTCAGGTTCGACGACCTTTACTCACATGCTGCATAATGCTGCATACAAAACTGCGAGGAAAGCAGCAAAACTGTGAGGAAAGCACTATCTCGTAGGTGTGTGTTGTTTAGTAGACTAGCGCAGCTAAACCTCTTGAGCGGTAGATATTGGATTAATTCTTGTTGTCACAAGATCTAAAGGTTGTGGAGGAATGGAAGGAGAGACACGCCTAGATGACTTGGCCCTAACCCTGACATGAGAGAGACCTTGAAAGGTAATCGACCTTTATCAGAACTTGAATAGACCCGGATGATGAAAATGTATTATTTCGAGTTATTAAGTGGGTTATTAAGATTGAAGTTTGTTAAATCACCTTCCATAAATAACAATATGACTTCCCACATACCAAAACTGACATCAAATCAGATACACGACAATTTTATGACCTCGATTCCTTATCTCGCTTATGCCAAATTGCTATTTTACGCCATAACCAATTGTACAAAGAAAATGAAAAGGAGAAAACAAAGCAATTTCAAATTCTTATACTTGAAGGAAGAGGGAGCTTAGATTAAACAGCGGGGCAGACAAGCCATTGGTATGCTGCTCAACCTTTTCCATCCTCAGTTGGTTTTTCCTGTGAGTTAATACATTCATAGTGTTCCAGTTTCCGTGGAGTACAATAGCAATAATTGTTCTTTGATTTCTGGAGGAACCTTCATAGCTTTGTAAGGCTGATACATTTTAAGTGACTCGACCACCACTGTATTTGCACAACCCAACAATGTTCATTCCCTTTAAGAATCCAACAACTTCATTCCCTTCTATATTTGATTCAGGTCGCTAATCACTGTCTGCATCTTGCTTTATTTTTGTACATAACCACTGCAATGGAAACTAAAATTCGCTCATGGTAAGAAACCCCGAAAGCATTTTTAAGAAGCCATGAAAACATTTGTATTTTTATTGTTTCTAGTTTTTTGCATGCAATTTTGAGCATGTGCTTACAAATGTCATTTCTCTTTAGGGTTCTGGTAAAAATGTGGCCATGCGAGCACTTGAATATGGATGTTGGGAAGATGGAAATAAATTCTGATAGAAACATGGCCATGCGGGCACTTGAATATGGATGTTGGGAAGCTGAAGACATTTAAATGGACATGTAGCTATAAAGAAATCCACTGATTCCAAGTATGGATCAATCCATGCTATAGTGCTTGGGCAAGATATCACCCCAGGCTTTTTCTAGTTCAATCTATTTTATTACTAACCACCTAGGTTAATTATTAACCATTACTGTGCTCTTTCTTTTATGGGTTAACCCTTGGATAGTATGGTGTACTTAGAGTAATTTCATTGATGCTAGGCAATAACATAGTATTTACTTATTTTAGTTGGTACTAATAGCTCGTGTGTGATGTAATGACTAAGGCAGTGGAGATACAAGTAGAATCTACTGATAGGATTTTTAGGGCTCCTATACCATGCCTATGCAACAATTACCACCCACCCATCTTACATAGTGCATTCAAGTCTATTTCAGATCTCCGTTTTGAATCCTATTACCAATGCGGAGAGATTCCTTAAACAAATGAAAGCAGATTAATTAGATCACCTATGAGCTTGGTCTCAATGTGTTTTTTCCATTCCTTGTACCCAAATTCTCAGTCATATCCGGGATTGGTCATGACCTAGTACTGGGAGGGTAAGCGGTGCCAATCATATAAGAAACACTTATTACTATAGTGTTTGAGCCATAAAGTACCCATAGTTTCCAAGCAGCTACTCCTTCATTAGCTCACACCTATTCGGGTCAGTGTTGACTAGGCATGTACTTTCATTTAGGAGAACTGAATACTACGTGCTTGGCTGAGTAGGAACCGAATACTACGTGCTTGGCTGAGCTAGCCTGAGATGTGGGTCATGGATTCGAAAACTAAAACTACCACAGTTAAATGCAGTTATTATTTAGCGAGCAACACTTCCTACTCAGAAAGGACTTGTTGCTTAGCAACCACTCTTATTTACTAAAGAAATATAAAGTTTTATTTATTTTAGATAGTTTCCTAATTTTAAAGTAGAGAAGTTATTTTAATATTTTGGTATTTTTATTTAATTATATATT
>APFE031751254.1:6662-22374 GCA_000404065.3 Pinus taeda
TAGTTTCTCTGCCTAACTACTGATCTACCAAGATTAAACAGTTTGGACAGATTTCTTTCTCTATTCTACAACAGAAAAATTGAAACATGGCATGATCCAGATTAGACTGTTGGACCATCCATCAAAACTTTAATAGACTTGAAGGCATGTACACACCTTGCTATTCCTTGAAAATATGGGATCTTTGTACCAGCAAAGCAGAGCATATTTGGCATTTGAATTTGCCAATCATGAAATATGAAACCTATTGGTATAGGTATCCAACACCCCCATCTTGCTACCAACACCTTCATGCAAAGGGTTTTCTACAAGGAGTTTGGTGTCACTGCGTTGGAGCCGGTGGAATGGATTCACGGAGTCAATAAGTCAGGGTTGTTGAACCTATTATGGGTGTCGCACTATCATCAGTCAAATATCAACTTGATTGTCACTAAGCAATTGTTGTGCCTGGTGCGTGACGGGTGCTTGTGGTTAAATGAGCCGATCCCTATCACAGAAATGTTGATCCATCAGATCACATTATTACTCACACTCTGGACTAAATCTGGCCAAGGCGTTTGGTGGAAAGACAAGCAAGCGCGACCTCGCTGAGGAGATGAAGGACAAGTTTAAACTTGTCAAAAATCTGCGCAGGTATTCGATTACCAGCATTACTCACCCCGCGGTCAAGATTGCCACGCAGATTCTGGCTGGAAAAATCATGCGAAAGTTCCGGGCGGACGAGGTGCCGACACCAGTGGTTTCATTGGTAGCTTAGTGCGCAAAGGGCATACAGTTCAACTGAGTGTGCTACCTATGTATCGAGTTCCTCGCAACCTGTAGAGAGGCACAAAACGATAGTAAGACCTTTCACTATTCGTGGTTGTTGCTCTCAATTGCGCTAGTCGCGTGGGATTTGTCGAAGGATAGCTAGTTTCTTCCTGTAGAGAGGGATTTACTCGAAGCGGAAAAGTTTGTATATCGCTGGGCCACTAAAGACGTTGCACGAGTCACAGAGAGCAAAGTCTTTTGGGTGCTGATGGAGGCGAGTATTCACATGGCCATCAACCAGAACCTGCGGTTGTCACCAACCGTGTTTGAGCAACTCTAGGGGTACGTGGAGTTCAAAGTGGACTTACATCATGTTTACATCTAGGCGCGAAAGGACCCCGATCAGAAATGGTTTGACTTACCCTACCTAGCTATGGATGACAATATTGCATGGGTCATCAAGCGTTGGCCAGCAAACTGGCATTGCGCATCCAATGTGAGCGCCAGGACTAGCAAGTCCATGGAGAAGAAGAAAAAGGAAGCGGCCAGCTAGAAGGTTTAGTTGTTGGCTAGAAGAGGAAGAAAGAGTTCAAGGAGAGGGCCCGGGTAAAAGCGGAGCGCGCCGCCAAGGAACAGGCAAAACAGGAGGAGCGCGGCTCCGAAAGAAGTAAAAAATCCCCTTCACCCCAAACGGAGGAAGAAGAGCGGTTAGAGCAAGACGACGGAGATAAGTAGGAGAGCACTCCCTTTCGAGTGAAACGGTATAAGGAACAGGAAAAATAAGGACCATGCAAGAAGACAAAAACCACCAAGTTGTCACTAGACCCAATTACCTTGACGGAAGTCGACTTGGATGATATTGGCGATAAGGTGCGGGATACAACAACAGAACTGTTGCAGCATTTTGAGCAATTGTAAAAGCAAGCACTGGTCGCCATACTGACGGGTCTGCGAGAGTTGTAGATCCAAACAACTAGACTCCAAGCAGGTGCAGGACAGAGCAATGCTACATCAACCAGTTTGGCATCGGGGACCGCTCAAGCAGCAGAAATGGTTCGGTCAATGGATCTTTGGGCAGTCGCGCTGTCGGATGGAGCTTTGAACATGGAGGTGGCCACTGACAAGGCTATTGTTAGCAATTTGAAGAATGTGGGCCGCAACTTGGCCATGCTCCCTAGTGAGTTCCTCCACACACTACAAGCAGGTGTGATCGTAGAGATTAAGGCCCGAGAGCAGCGCGTGCTGAGCATGATCAGCGAATACAAGGTCAACAACGAATAGATGTTCATGGAGAAAACAACAACATTGGAAGCATGGAAGAAAGTTCAGGCACAAAACGAACAAACTGCAACCGTGGTGGCAAAGGCATGCAGAACAGTTCTTGAACTGTATATCCCAGAGGAAGCACTGGTGGACGCAAAGATCAAGAAGTTGGTTGCAGGTGTGCACGTTGCGAAGGTGGAAGTGGCCAAGATTTAGTTTGAACTGAACCTGAAGATAACAGAGCTCAACTTGAAGTCACAGCCTTCAACTCCAACAGAGATCAGAGAACAACACGAAGCAACTGTAAAGGATGGATTCGCAGCAGTAGATGTCGCAGTGGCGGATTGCACCGCGCTCTTTGAGCAGTCCATGGAGGTAGTCACGGCATGCCAAGAAGATCCTAACCTGCAGAGGTTGAACACGGAAGCTCATGAATTGCAGCAGCGGTCTGATGAAGCAAGAGCCATGACATGCACCGTCGCTATATCACAACGACTGGCCAAGTTGCATGAACCAAAACAGTTGCTCGAACAGGTGGAGGCAGCGCAAAGGAAAGATTCGGTCCTCAACGCCAAATTGGGGCCTTGGATAGATGAGGCCTATGTTATCTCTGCCACCATCGAGAAGAAGTTGGCAAGCCTATAGATAACGCAACAAAAGATCAAGGAAGACAGTGCAGGACCAGCAATAGAGCAGCTGGTGGAACAGATCAAACAGGTAGCCACACAAGCGCGGCTGAGGTAGCCATAGCACAAGTAGAGTTGGGAAGTCTCCACAGTAAGATCTCCATGCCAACAGAGTGACTCGAGGGCGAGTTTTTGTTGTAAAGAATGTAAAGTATCTGCAATATGTGGTCGCGAAACGCGTAGATAGTAAAGTGTTTTACCCTTCTTTTATGTAAGTTGTGTCGGCTTGTATAGATCTAACCATGGTCCGCGGACCATGGGATCGTATACGTAGGAGAGTCTTAGAGAGTCTAAGAAGATAACAAAGAATGAAGACGAATGTAATGGGTCAGTAGAAGAAAGAGCGAAGAAGTCTAAGAGTAGAAGAGAGGCTTTGCAACTGAGTGCGCGGACCCCTGCAGCAGAGTGTATAGGGAAGTCTTGAGTCTATAAGCAGAACTGAAGTATTAATAAAGAGATTATTCCAGCAATCCCTGTGTTTTGTCTATTATTTCTATTATGAATGAATGTATTTTTATGATGTGATGGGTTTATGAATTAATACTGTATTGATGCGCAACTTTACATGATTAATATTATTATATGAATGCAAGTAATAGTGACTGTTTTCGCAAAGAATATCTTATGGCATGCGGAAGTTATTAAACACTTAAGCCAATCTGGGTAAATACACAATTAGGAGTAATCACAGAGGCGCGTAAGTGATTGATTCACTTATTTAGGGTCCGCAAAAGACAGTTGTGAACATTCGTGGAGGTATAGAATCTGATTAAGGGAAGTTATATCAATAAGCCCTAAGGGCTTATCGATCTGCACAAAGGTAGGTTTAGGGCATAAAACGACATTACGCTCATCTCTGGGTGCAGAAACTTGGTTCCAGCATCCCCCCATACTGTTTCAGATGAGACTTTAGTCCACGCTTCGTGGGTTGATGCCGAAAGGGCCAGTAGTGTAGGGATTTGTTTGGAAAACTTAACTCTGAACCTGGGTCAAGACCCACTAAGCCAACAACACCCTTTCTATATATATGAAAAAAATTGCATATTTTTGTATACTGGTTTGGATTCATAAGGATACACATGAATATATATGTTTTTTGGTATATTTATGTATTCTTTAGTTGACCTACTTTTTGGTCTAGTTTTTTTCTGGTTCTAATGCAATTCACATTTTTGGGCTCCACTGGTTCAATGAACGGGCTAGTTCTAAAATCATTGGTGTGCTTTGCCATATTATAGGCAGAGATAAAATATGTCAGTAATTGATCCCAAATCAAAATGTTGGGGATTTACAAACATGGCTAATACCTTCTCAATTACCCCTTTCGGCACTCAATAAGCCTATAGTAACAAGGTGAAAAGGGATGCATTGTATACCCAATGCCATAGTGATAAGACTTAGTTTAGTGAACATGTATTATAGTTGTGTTTGATCTATTTTGTACTTTAGTACACTTTTTCTAATTCATCTCTTGTCCTTTTAGATACTTGATTCAAATTGATCACACCTACTTTATTGTATTTTATAGAGATTTGGTCTAACTTGGAACTCTTTTATATTTTTGGAAAGCTTACTATGGGTGTGAAAACAATTGTAAGTCAATAGATATTTGTGTTAGAAACACTGAAAGGGGGAAGGGGGCGGGGGGGGTGAATCCTGCAATTCAAATTTACTTAGATTATGCATTCATTTCCAAAGTTATCTTGATCAATTATTTCATTAGCATAACATAATGTTATAGAGTAGAGTTTATTAAGTAAACCACGAGCAACATCAAGTATAAAAGCATGTAAAACATAAAACACATCGATCATATATGGACACCGGATTTCAGGTGGAAACCCAATGTGGTAGAAAACCATCATTGTTGTCATCTTTGTCTTCTTTCTTATTACAAAGAAAATTCTTCATTACATCTTGTACTGGCGCAGACTCTTACCAGTACTCAGGTTCCTACCTGCAGGAGGCCACAACCTCCACAAATTCTCCAACTCCTATTGGAAGGAAGCTTCTACTCCCAGTCAAGTTTATCGGCTCCTATCGGAAGGAAGCTCATACTCCCTCACAAAAGGCTCCAACTCTTAGCAGCTCCGTGGACCACGTTTCAAAATTTTCATATTAGATCCATTTGTCTCAATCAACCATCAAAAACTTGTAGGCCACAAGCCACACTAACCATCAAACGTCAATCACTTTGGAGATTAGGCTTAGGGATTTAGCTCAATGTAAAATTATACAAGCAAGGCCAAGGAGAAGGAGAAGACACACCATACAATAACACAAGAATGAGAGAGGCATCTGAGTGAGGAGTGCAATACGCTAGAGTGTTGAGCCTGAGGAAGGGGGGAAACAAGGAGATCCAGATTATCTAAGTAGGGCTTAATCAGTTTGATTAGATTCCATTGTTGTATGTATTTTCCTTAGTGGGCCATTATCATAAGATGGGGGCCCAAGTAGGTTCTAAATCAATTTAATGTTGATTTGATTGAGTAGAATTTGTGTCATTTTTATGTGAGATTGGTTATATTTTTGCTTTTGCTAATTAATGTTAAGAACCTAGATGTGTAATTCATTTAGTAGATCTCTAATTTGCTAGGTTAATGGTTTTTCGGTGTTAGGTTCAAAGGAAAATTAATAATGGGAAAAGGAAACTAATATGTTATAAGGAGGTGATCAACCCCAATCTTGAAAACCAAAATTATCTCTATGTCTTGACTATTGTTAAGAAGAAAATGAAAATTACCAAGCCCACAGAGCGTAAAATAAACGATGACAGGATGTTTGTTGAGGCACTTTGTGGTGAAAAAGTCACCAGTTCGAAACCCTGTGGGCAAAAATGTAGCCATGCCAAGGGTTGGTGTCGCGCAAGCGGAGTGCGATCCCCACATGATTTTGACAGTTTAGATGCCCCTGTGTCATGCCTACTCAAGCCATAGGTTAGGCATGTTAGTCATCTCATGACTCACATTACCTAACAAAAAAGAAATGAGCATCGCCAATATAAGAACTAATTCTCATTATGTTAATTAAGTTTAGCTTGGGTGGTTGGGCGGGATAGTCGTTATCCTCCCCACCTAGGTTCAAGTCTTGTGAGTTGACATGTTTATGCTCTGGAATAGAGTAACTTTTTGCACTCTTAAGTGAGCCTATATTAAGGGCTGACCTAGTACCAACAACCTCTCTCTTGCCTTCGGGTGGAGAGGGAGGCTAACTTTCTTCCCCGAGCGGTACCCAATGCCTAAAATTTTTCCAAGTAAAAAGAACTAATTATCATGAGCTTCATAGTAATCTAGACATTGGTCAATTCCCAAAACTCCATGGAATGAAACAATTTGTCACTTGTGTGATCCTAAGAGGGTTGAAGATGAAAAGCATTGTCTCTTATATTGTCCATCTTATACTCACATTCGATCTAATTTTCAAAATATTTCTCACACTACCAACCTTCTTGGTCTTTTAAGTCAACAAAACTATCGTGATATGGGAATGCTTTACTCGCTTATTTTTTAGCATAGAAATAAAATGTTAAAGAATTCCAATTAATCTTTTACCTTATTAAGGTCTAATAGACCATATAGGTCTTAGTGGATGTTAATCATAATCATCAAATAATAGAAATGGGAAGACATATTTCTCCTATGCTTGCATAGTCGTTTCTTGCTTGTTACTTGTGCTTTAGCCACTTCACATTTTTGTTATTGTGCACATATCAATTGATATCAAAGCCTTAAGATTAGTGATTCTATAAGAACTCCATCATCTTAGTGTCATTGGGACTTGCTCTTTTGCATAATCCTCCTTTGAACTCCCTCCAAGCAGTTTAAGCAATTTTCAAGGACATCAACATCACTAACTCCCATCCTTAGGGAATTGGTACACATATTACTTATTATTATTCAACCTACCTTCTTTGCTTTCATTTTCTACATTCTATATGTGCTAAATCTTGCTATCCCCTTTATGGTGAAAGAATTTGATTTGAAACTTACTGGATAACTAGTTATTTTACACTGATATTGTTGGTTCAGTTCTTATTTTGTTGGTATTGTCGATTTCAAGTTGTATTGCTAATATAATCCACATAACCTCAATCAAAACCTCCAAAATGGTTTGATACTTGTGTTTTTTTTTATGGGGCCAATTATATTTCTATAACCAATTGAACATTGTGTATACCTTTGGGTCATCAAACTCTATCCTATGTTGCACCGTGGCTCTACAGAATCATTTCATAGTATCTAGTGCCTATCAAGACTCCAACATTGCTCAAATTTTGGCAAAGCAAATGCAAGAACAATAATAAATATTGCTCGCAGTTGGAGCAACTTGTTGGACAACATAAGTGAACATGTAATAACTTCTATTTTGTACTTGAATACACTTTTGTACTTTATTGCTTGTCATTTTAGGTGACTCATTTCAAATTGATCATTACCCACTTTCTTTTATTTTATTAGAGACTTGGTCAAAATTAATCACTCTCCCACATTTTTGTACTCCTATAATAGGTGATACAAATGAGTGTACACCATGAACAAGTTCTTGGAATTCTTCTCTTACATTGTTGTTATTATGCACATATCATTGAATGATCATATTCATGAGAAGCTTCATTGATGCATTGATTTAAAAGTGTTTGTATAGGTTAGGAATTCCATATGATTTTGATGAGTAGCTCAACAATTTTTGTGGGACAATTAAAGTAATTGTATGAGAATCAACCTACCAAGTTCATTGTTTTGGAATGCCAATAAGATATTAATTCTCTCAAGCAAAGGGTCAAAATCAATGTTTTAAACTTAGAACTATTGAGAAATATAGCTCAAGCAGGAGCTTATTGCATAAGTTAGGTGTGCACATGCCAAAAGTAGTTCAAGAAAACTTCTTGTGACTACTTAGTAAAAGTGGGAAATAATATCATCTTGTAAATTCACTTAAATAAATAAAAGTGAAAGTTGTATTCTTCTAGTCTTAGAAATTGAAAGGAAATATTCTAGATATTAGTGAATTAGATTTGTTTTAATCTTAGCCATGCACTTAAATGTTGATATAAGGTGGTTGAAATTATTAAGGAGATTATTTTCTAAGATATGGGAAATTAATTGTCAAGGTATACTAGGTTCGTTATCTTTCTCTAAGCATAAATAGGATAATATGGGAGAAGTTGAAACATGCATGAAAACACTTGAGAGACGCGAAGACCGAGAGAAGAAGAAGAGTGCATATGAGAGGAGAAAGTGCACATCTCTTGTAACAAACAACAAAACAGAGTCAAAATACAACAACAACATTGTATAATTGTACAATAGTAGTTGATGCCTTCTTTCTTCAACGAAGCCATATTTCTATTTGAGTAGGTTATACTTCTATGTTTTGTAGTATTTTTCTTACCATACAACTTCTAAGTTACAATAAATTGTAGAGGTGCCTTATAATCTTTGATCATTGGAATGATAAGTTGATTAGAAGGGTAAAATCATTGTGCATATGTGTTATTCATTTACAACTTCCACTACTCATTTTTTAGAAATATGTTTGATTGTTGAACATTTATAAATATTGATTTATGTGATTAAATAAGTCTAGATATGATTTGTTTAATTAAGAGAAACACAGGACAATAGTCAACTAGGGCTTAAAATTTTATAAAAACCTCAAACTCAGAATCGGTTGAGGGTTAGCTAGGACTTAGAATTGGACTTGGGTTAAATTGAACTAATTTGATTTCAATGACTCGGTTTACTAAAAAATGCATAAAATATTTTAATTTATTGAAATGATTATATTTTAAAGATTCCAACCCTTGATTCCAAAAAATTATTGTAACTTTGAAAGAAAGCACTATGAATAAATGAGCAATGACAAGCAATGTTCCATCATCACTTGTCTAGGAATCCTCATCATTAGTATCACCCTTTTCTTATTGTCTAGCCTTTACCTTTACCTTGATCCACTAAGGACATGAGTCAACACCACCCAAATTTGATGAAAGTACCTAATCTAAGCCTTATAAGTTATAATATGGTAAAAAAAGCTTAACATGCTTAATCAATTATTTTGGTTTGAGAGAAGGGTAAATTTTTGTAAAGGACATAATATAGTAGTTGAACAATCAATACCACCACCATCGAGTTACATAAAGGAAAGGGCTTTGTGCTCTTTACTAAATTCCATTCCCACACCCTCATATGTGATAAAATCTAATAAGAATGTTGCAACCCTACCAATCTTGAAATCTTGAAAACTATTAGGTTTGTTGAATTTTGGATGGGATATGAAATTCTACTTTCTCCATATAAAGTTTGATTGGGTTTGAACTACTCCCAAGCTTCCTAAAATGAGGATTTAACATTATCATTAATTGCTAGCATTTTTGGTCAAACCCTTTTAAAGAAAAATTGAGTTTTGTATGTTGGTGGGGCCTACTACCTACTTGGTTGAGTTGATACAAACTTGGCCAGGTAGGGCTAGTTTAGTACTGTACCAGTAAAGTCTTACTTTGACTTGGCTAGTTCAGTACAGAATTGGCCCTCCGAGTTGAGCAATAAGATGAGTCAATATGGTTGATTGTTAACTCAACCGAGTTAATTGAGTTCGAGTTGACTCAGACCGCTTTTCAAAACACATACCAAAACTAAAATAGGTGACCAAACTAAAAGATAAAGACCCTAAAATAGTCCATACACCTAGCTAGTTGGGCCTTTGGAAATTAAAAGGTCTAAAAGGAGGGACATTCCTAGAAAACAAAGACAAGTCATAACAAAGATTAGAGTAGTAAAAATATTATTGCATTTTGGGCAAATACATTTGAGAAGCCATAATGCTTCCTTGCATGCTTATGTCATGACTATATAGTTAACATCCATGCTCAACAATACAACTGACATTTCCCTTTTCGTATAAATAAATCCATCAAAAAATTTTGAGCACTTTCCTCCATTCTAAGGATGATACCAAGTGTAAAGTGTGTGACGAAGACTTAATGCACCTAACACTATAGGAATTGAACCAGGGCCTACACAACATGCCATATTATGGGTAATTTGGAAATGATGGCACCAACTGATTGAACCAACCCTCCATTGAATGCAAAAGGACCATGAAACCTTATCTTCACATGGGATTTTGAAATATTGTATTAGGGTTTTGGTCGTATTCTTTGTCGTTCTTTTTATAGGAGATCAACTTTTCCCAATGGTTAGTAGTGTATATATTTTAATGACTAAATGCCTTTAGTACCAACAACTACATCACTATCCTTGATATATATAATATAAGAATTGTCATTGGGGTATAATTTTCCACAACACATTTCACGTTATGGATCGCTCCTTTGCAATAAATGCTTTTATGGCATGGGATAATTATGCAAGATAAATAATAAGTATCTAAATGCAGATCTAAGATTTTACATGTTTCTTACATAGGATGTTTTATGTGACCTTTTCGTTGATGAAAGGAAGGAAAATATTTGAAGACATTAAGACAAGTAAACCTAGTCATTGAAATAAGGGATACTTAGGGTTCTTAACATTTATTAAAAGTAGGAATTGGGATTTTAGCACATGATCAATATTGGATGATTGCATGAATTATCTCAAATGGGTTTAGATTTCGAGTTCGATTGGTATAAACTTCCAATAATATAAATTTTTGTGAGCGAAGAAATATGGCCTTTAGACCAAGAATAAGTGTTGACATAAATTTGAATCAAGGACGTGGATTTTCTAAGTTATTGGTTAGAGAAAGTTTACGTATTGTGCATAATATGTCCTTATAGACATAATATTCTATTTAAAGCTTCTAAAAGACTTTTCAATCTCTCAGTGGTTGTAACAATGTCTTTATGTCAAAAAAATTATCCAAACATGGTTACCTATTTTGATCTTTGACAGTAGGTTTAATAAGTAGATGTATCACAGTAGCTAGGTTTGTGGAAATTTGTACTTGAAAATTTTATGTGTACTCTTCAATGAGCATATCCTTCTAAAATATCTATGTTGGTTAACCATTTATAGTTCATCCTAGTTTCAGTTGGGAATTAGTGATTATTACCCACCAAAAAGTGGGTAACTTATAGGAGAAAATTTTTATCCTCTTTTGACAATTAGCTAGCAAGTATCCTATATGATTAGCATGTAACATGATGTTAGGATCCTCTAGTTCTTGCTCCAATTATATTTCTGTCCCATCCAACATTCCTTATTGAAGGAAGGTGGGTCATCCATCAATATGTACTTTAACCATTCTTGCAATCATGTGCTTTGAACACTTAATGTTATGGGCATACTAATATGTATCAAGGGGGAAATTAGATGATTAATCTATCTCAATTGTATTCTTGTTCCCTCACTTCACCTGGGAGGTTACTCTTCGACTCTAGTCCAATGGGACCTCCTCTAAGGCTTTAGGGTTTTAGGAAGGGCACTATTGGGGAGGCACCGATTGAAGTAGTGTGTCCAAGATAATCCATACCTACCACTTTCCATATTTCCCTCATTTTCAACTCCATTCTTCGGGCTAGTGGTAATTCATCATTGAGATCGAAATCCTTCATCCTCATCCTCGAGTCTAGGCCTGAAAACTTAGCCCTATAGGTTAATGCAACTAAAAGAAAGGTAAAATCATAAGAAAGCCATAATGAAAGAAAAAAAGAAAATTGTAAAAGATGGTTGAGACATTTATTTAGTACTTGCAAAAAATCCTAGCATGAGCTCTATTGCTCTCATTATCCATCACCCAGTTCCTAAAGCATTTAATGCTTCATCTACAAAAAAGAACTCTTGTGTGTCCCAAACCTGATGAGTGATAAATGTTGATTTTTCTTATAAAATAATGATCTTCTAATCTGATAATTACTTCCAATGACTTATATTCTCAGTTCATATCTTGTTACTTATATCATTAAGTAATTATACATAATAAAAAAATCTCAACTATAATGCAATAATAACCATAGGATCATAAAGAGACAACCAAACACAATAAGAGACACAAGATTACCGTGGGAAAACCCAACCTTGGGAAAAACCTAGCCAACTTTTCTTCTAAGGAGAATTCAATCTTCATCAAAGTTTACAATAGAAACATGTCTAGAAATCTGTGCCAATTTCCAAGCTTGAATACCAATCAAACCTCGTCAAAATGTTGATAAAAATACTTCAATCTAACAAAATTCAACTCTAGTCAAAGGGGCCAAAATTTGGCCTGTAGTCAACTAATCAAATGCTATGAGTTCAACTGTGTTCCACTGAGGTTGATTGCAGCCTTCTTCTGCATTCAAAGTTTGCAGTCTAAGTCTTCTTCTCTTGTGGTCAAAATCTCCCCTTTTCCTGGTTAGATTCAACCAAAACTTCGATCAAACACAACATAAACTCAATCAAATAGAGAAGATCAATGATAGTCAATGAGAAACTTCATGCTCTTGGTCAAGCTTTAGATTTCTTCCTCTTCAACTCGCACTTGTGAATCAAAAGCCTAGTTGTATTTATGATGATCCAAATTGCTCCATTTGGGGAAGTTAAATTGAGTATTTATATTGGTCAAATGGATGCCATTTTGGCCAAGGGTCACCTCTCTTGGTGGGGCTGACTTAGGCTTATTGGAGCCTACATAAAAAAATATATTTTCCTTTTAATATTTATATTTTTTTATTGATTTTTAAGGTTCCTTAGTGATCGAGGTGGCTCAAAGATCAAAGGTGACTTTGGAAAATCTCAAAAATCAAATTCCTTGAATTGTAATGAAACTAGGGTCAGGTCGAAGAGTTCGTTGCAATCTTTCCAACGGCGCAAAAGAAATTTATTGCATTTTGAAGTTTGTACCAAAAAAAAATCAAAGTCAAAAGTCAACCAAAGGGTGCCACGTGGCACTCCCATAGGTTTCCACATGACAACCCAATCAACAGACCAGGTAGACCAGAACACGTGATGTGGTAATACCACAAATCAACACATGGCATGTAGGTGACAGAAGTGGCATATGATGTGGACCAATGAGAGTTTGCCACGTGGTCCAATCACATGGTGCCACATGGCACCTCAAATTAGGCCTAAGTGGCCTTGGCATGGTGCAACCTCCATTTTTGTCTTATTCTCATGGTTTTGGGAGTAATATGATTTCCCTATATTATTGGTTTGAAAACTATATTAAAACCAAAATTGGGCTTTAAAACCATATTAAAGAAAAATTAGGAGTCTATGGGTTTTGAACCCAAAACCTTCCCAACAAGAAGTAACTTAATATGACTATGTCAACCATTGTAACAACCACACACTTTGTTATAAAATTTCATTCAAATGGTTCAAAGAGAACCGTGGAGAATACATGAGAGATGAGGGCAGGGGAAGGGCAATGAAGACATGAATCTTAAGAAAATTCTAGGAATATTGTTAGAGCATATGATAGGGAATATTTCAAAGAATATTCTCTGCAAGGAATCTTTAAGGAATTTTTAAGATTCCCTTGGAGCCAAATTTTGACAGTGTCATAAGTATATTGAGTTTATACTCAAATGAACCAATTTTTCACCAGGAGTCTAATCACACATTCCATTTCTTTATCTGAGCAGCAACATTTTTCCCTATGTCCAAAACAAAATCTTTAAGGAATCTTTAAGATTCCCAGGGGGCCCAAAGTTGACCGAGTCGGAAAGGGGTTGAGTTTACAGTCATATTTTATGATTTTTCGTAAGGAACGCAATGATGTAGACAATTCCTACATCCGTGTAGCCGATTTTTGGGTTGTCCTTGAAAGTGGAGGTATAAGATGCATTGATGTCATGTCTTCTTTTGATTTTTGCTGAGATGATGATTTGTTTTTAGATCCATGTATGCCACTTTGTGAGAGGATCCTTGTATGCCACTTTATGTGAGAGACTTTTATTTTTTCATGCTGATGGAGGAATTTTATGAGAGAGTTCTTATAGAAGAACTTCTCATGGAGAGACCTACCACTCTAGTTAAGGGAGTTCATCCTTGTATTGACAAAGATTACATCATGTACTCATCATCTTCTTGCAAAAACTAATGAAGCGACCTCCCCAATATTGACCCCGAGCCCAAAGACATAACCCACACTGGGTGAACTCCGTTATCAAGTTGTATGTGTTCTTCGATTTGATGGTTGTCTTTATGTTTCCTCTTCTTTAAAGTATGCACATGTGGTTTTTTATAATGTTTCATATGCAATCCTATTAACATCACAAAAATAAAAGACCTTGGTTAATTTCAGTAGCTGAGCGATCCAAATCAAGTTTGGTATCAGAGTGGTCTTCTTGCTAATGGGAATTGTGGTTATGAATGATAACCAAAGATTGAACGTACAACAAGAAGGAAAATGGAGGATCACAAAGATCTCTACGAGGCTTTTTACAGGATGGAAAACATGGTAGATATAATGTATGCAAATTATAAGGAGAAAATGGAAAAAGAAGAACAAACGAAAGAGAGAGCAAAGCATAATGCATCATATCCATATTCAAGTGAATATACTTCTTCTTCATCTCCTTCTCATCATTCAAATGAAGAGATAAATAAGAGCCTTCAAGTAGAGAATGTTGAATTAAGGAGACTTTTACAAGAAGCAGAAGAAGAGAAGCAAAGATTGCAGCTTCAATTACAATCCATAGAAGAGGCCTTAGAAAAGTTGAAGTGAAATGAAGGCTTAGCGAAGCCATCAACACGTGCTTCAGAATCAAAAGTTGAGGTAAATAATGTTGGTAGTTCTTCAGTTTCATTTTCACATGATGTTATTTCTGTTAGAAGCTTTGAGGTACCCATTTCAGGGAATGAGATGAGACTCCTCACCAAGATGGGGTACATTGAAGGAGGATTTTCGAAGGTAGGAGAAACTTCCAAGTCATTTCCAAAACTACCAAGGAAAGAGGATGATAACATCACCATCTTCCCATGACAGTGCACATTGCAAAAGAAGAGCTAAGGGAAACTCTCATCACCGATATTGCACCAGTGACAAGCAAGTTAGGGATAAAAAGTCTCAGTATTCTAAAGTTCATTTTGATTACAAGAAAATTGGTAATAGTGAACAAATCTTGTGGCATAGAAAACCATGTAGTTATTGTGGCTTGTATAACCATGTGGTTTCTGAGTGCTGGAAAAGAAAAACAACAAGGAAAAAGATAAGACATGAAATACCCTCTCCACATCCGGGAAGGAAGAAGGTTAAGCAGGTATGGAGGAAGAAGAATTTTTTCATTCATTGCAACAGAGTTGGACATCAAAGAGCCACATGTTGGGAGCTCCATCCAGAGCAGTGTCTCAAGAGGGACAAAGTGCCTGTGCAGAACCAGTCAATGAAGCTTTTCGACAAGAGAATCAACTCCAGAATGATGACCCATTCACTTTTATCAGTGAGAGATGGTTTTATTACAGATAGTAGCTTGTCATGGCCACTTTGTAAATCACATGTTGTGAAATGACTGTAAAAGTGTTGAAGTGTTTGCCATCACTTATGAACACAACATAGTGATATTTTGACCCTTTAATTTGATAGTTGGGGAATGATTCACATTATGATTATGATGTAAAATTGACCAAAGAGTGTGTTATAAACTCTTGGCAAGTATGGGGATTGCTTGGGTCATGATAGGTATTGTAAGAGAACATGTAGCTTGCAAAATTGTACTACAAGTTTGTATAGGGTACAGATGTCGGTTCATCAATTATGGCTTCAAGTACAAAGGTGAAGGAGACGGAAGTGTGGCCTGTTAGGGAACTTGTTGTGAAAATATGGGAGTACAACAGATTGCAAATTGTTTTCATGCTTTTGGAGGACCAAAAACTCCTCAGTGGGGAGGAAGGATCCAGGTGGATCTAAAATCAAAGGTGAATTTGGAAAAGCTAAAATGTCAAAGTCCTTGAATTGCAATGAAACTAGGGTCAGATCAAAGATCTCGTTGCAATCTTTCCAAAGATGCAAACGACACCTCAATTTGAGTTCGTATGAGAAAGTTATTGCATTTTGAAGTTTTTACCAAAAAAAAAAAAAAAAAA